>VZTH01017850.1:443845-455211 GCA_013397815.1 Aleadryas rufinucha | reverse complement strand
CCTCCTCCTCCTCCTCCGCCGCGCCACTTCCAGGGGAGGCTGGTGTCATGCGGCTGGCGCCGAGGGAGGGGTGCCCGGGGCCGCAGCAGCAGTGAGAGGCGCCGCGCCGAGCCCCTGCGATGACAGCCATGAAGGAGCAGCCGGCGCACCCGGGCGGCAGGGGGAACCCGCCGCCGCCGCAGCCCGACCAGGTGCGACCCGCGGCGGGGGGCGCCGGGAGGCCGGGGGTGNCGAGAGGCCGGGGATGGACGGGGCGGGGGGTGGCCGCCGTCCCGGAGAAGTTGTGCAGAGCTGGGGAAAAGTGTGCGGGAGGAGGACGGGGGACACGGACGCCCTCGGGGCGGTTCGGCCGGGGGGAAGAAGGAGCCCCGCAGAGCTGTCTCGGGGATGCGCTGGGGCCGCCCGGAGGGTACTCAGCCTCGTCCGGACCCGCATCGGGGCTGGCATGTCGGTCAGCCCCGGCGACAGTGGGTCCCGCCGTAGTTTGCGCTCCGCTTCCCCGCGAGTTGCGCCGGGGGAGACGCACGGGCGGGGGGATGCTGCCCTGGCCACGGGAGCAGCGGTGACACCGCGGGAGCGGCCGGGGCTGCCGGCGGTGCGGGGCGCTCCTCATCGCCGCCCGCTCCGCGCGGGGCGGGCAGGGAGCGGCCCCGGAGGCCGGGGAGGGTTCCCGGGGGGATTTTGGCAGCGGCCGGGCGGCAGTCACGTCCCTTGGCCCGACGGTGCCGCCCCGTGGGCTGGCGGGGCTGAGGCTGGCGGGGTGCTGATGCCTCTCGGTAGCGGTGTCTCTCGGTACCGGCTCGCTGTCGAGTCTCGGTCGGCGTCCCCATATGAGAGATGGTACCGGGGAGCAGCCAAACTTGGATGTCATCCTCACAAAATCGAAGTTTCCATCGCCAGATCGCTGTGCCTGATGTTCCCGGGAGACAGCACTAAGGCATCGAGAGGGATGGGGCTGGCCCCGGGGGACCCTCCGGCACCCGGGGCGGGGAGGGGGTCGTGCCGGAGCCGCAGCCGCGCACCTGCCCTCGGCACCCCGCGGGAGAGGCCCCCTGGGCAGCGCTCCGCTCTCCCTCGCTCCCCAAACACCTCAAAATATGCGAACTCCAACGGGGGGGGGGGGTTTGGCCCAGNAGGGGGGGGGGGTTTTGCACATGTCCATGCGCACCGCTTTTGGTTCGGAACTCCGGCAGGCTGAACGGGCTCGCAGGACGTGGGGAGCTGCATTTCACGTTTTCATTCTCTGCTACATCCATCCACGGAGCTTAGTTTTCCGTCGATACATTCGTATTGGGTGAAAAACGCCAGCAGTTGAAGCTGCTGGGCTCAGATCTGCTTTAGCAAGCTCGAGTCGGAGTACCCGGTCCTGCAAGCACACCCAGGCTGCACGTTCAGCTCTGAGGAGCCCGTCCAGTATCAGTGAACCCATTCATTTAAATAAATTTAAAGATGTATGCTTTCTGCTCAAGAATGTATGCACTATGGCACATTTTCATGTGATGCTGGTAAAATAATACATTTGATCCTTCTTGACTAAATTAATTGCATAAGTTACATGATCTGAAATAGATGGGTAATTTCCATCAGTGCTTAAATTCCATGCAAATAGTAGAATTTATGGAAAAGTGACGATCATTTTAAATGGGCTCAGAGGTTCATAGAGCTCATAAATTTCAAGGACATTGTTTTGCTTTAGAGGGATACTGCTATTAGATGTAATAAAAAGTACTTGAACTTAACCAATCTCTATTTCTATATATTCAATTCAGAGATGTTGAATTGGCAATTGTTGTTGGAGGTGGAAGTCTTTTCAAAGCAGGTTTAATATTGTATGAAAAAAATTACCAGTTTGACTGCTTTTTTAGGTTGTAATGAGGCACAACAGTAAGATATCAATTTAAAGCACACTAAATATTAAGAGTTTATCCTAAATATAGAAATATTATTGCCTTAGTGCTCTGGAGTTCTCAGCCTCTCTCAATGGTGGATATGGCAGCCACTGATTTGTCTGTGGGCCTGGCTGAATGAAGTGTAGATGTGAAGTCCTGTATATTTGGATTGGGTTTTTCAGACTAAATTTGCTTATCTTGATTAAAGTTGATATTGAATCAGCTTTGGTTGCCTGTTGTCTTAGGTGCTGGGGACATCACACAGTATGTAACAGCGTGGCATGCAAAATGTTGCTTTTAGTGGATAGCAAGTCTTTCTATGGGTTTGAATGCCCTTAATTAGCATGGAGGCCTGAATCCTGCAGGGAGCTCCGTGCAGAATGAGGCCAGGGTTGTGGATGTCCACTCATGCACCTCTGCAGCAGCCAAGATCCATGGGACACACTCAGCCCTGGCCAGGGCTTGACCAGAGGCTGTGTCTGACTTCAGGGTTGTGCTGGAAACCATTCTTAGTGCAGCAGTGAGGTGTGGCTGTGATCCTGGCAGAAGGACATCATCGTTTCAAAGCTTTCTGTTGGCTTCTCGTGGTTGCAGTTGCAGAGTTGGTGCTGTGGTGAGCATGGGGAGAAGAAGAAAAGGGGTTCATATGTTCAGTCTGCTTTTCCATACCGCACAGCACTCTCATGGGCTTGCTCATATGGAAAATGCATCCTTCTTAGAGCCTTCAATAAATCCATCTCTGTCTGTGTACTCATGTTTCACATTTCATGTTGCTGGTGAGCTTGTGTGAACTTAGTGTCACTACATGTGATACCTGGAGTTTATTTATCTGTTTATAACAAGAAGGTGTCTTTTCTGAGAAGGGTTTCCTGAGGGAGCAGGGCCAGCAAATCTTCTCTGGTAGAGATGTAGAAAATCCTAGAAAGAGTAAGGAATTGCACCAAGATCTTCTAAGAGTAAATATCTTTTCTGATTCCAAAGTCTGGTTTTACAGATTTCTCTGAGAGCAGTCATACCAAAGGTGAAGCATTTCTGGTAAATGTATAGGCTTGTGACCCAAGCTGGGATTTCAAATTATAGCAGGCTAATACTGGGACTCTTCACTTTAAATAAAAGCTTGGATTGGCTGCCTGAAACACCCACAGCCATCACCATATAAATAATTGCATACAACTTCATATCTAACACTTCCTCTGATAGTACCTCTAAACCAAGGCTCCCCTGGGATAAGGCATCCAATAACAACTTCCATTAACAGTGCTATTGATGTTTTGGCATTTGGTTTGATAAATTAGCCAGATTTATTCTCACCTCGCTGCTGAATGATGAGTCATATTTATTGCAAAAATTACAGTTTTACGTTCAGGTAATATATCTGTAGAAGGGAAAATAGCTGTAAATTACTTGTGTTTCTGGAACGCTCTATCCAAGTGCTCAGGCTTCTGTCACTTGAGCGCTGTGTCAGGAATGAATGTGGCTCCCTCAGTTCCCCTTAGAGGACAAAAATGAATGGTTTTCATCTTATAGCTCTTAAGAACTGTCCTGGGGTCTTGGACAATGATGTTTAGTGATCCTTTTTAGAAGGCACAACCATTTGGCAGTCAGTGGACACAACATATTTGAAAAATATAATGTACCTGAATGACTGATGACTGGTTGATGAATGTTGCTGTCTTTGCAAATGAAAAACTAAGATAATTCCTCTAGGTATTACCTTTGTGAGGCTTCAGTCTGTTTACAAAAAGCCAGATGATCTACACCACCTGGTGCTACTCGCTGTTCTTTGTGTGTGCAGAAGACAGACCTTTGAAATTTATAATCGTTTTCTCCTGAGCCTCTTTTACTCTCCCAACCTGATGCCTTTTTAAAATTGATTTTAAAACAGAAAAGAAAAAAGTGTTGTTTTTTTTTTTTACTGTATATAATTTTAGAATCTACTACATTATTCTTCTTAAAACAGGTAAGGACAAATCAAATCAGACATTGTGTTGTACTAAATAGGGACATTATTTGGTAAGCATTTAAATTACATGTTTAGTAAACAAACAACTGGCTACTGTTTGCTTGACTGTCATGATTTAAGGAGTTGAATTTTTCTGTCTCAGGACCGGTTTCTGTGGTCACCAGACAAGTGGCACATTCTAAAAGTACATCTGAACAAAAGACAATTATCTGTGTTTTATTTTTTCAGTGACTAGAGCCAAAATAATTTCTATTTTTGTGTCTTTCGTCATTGCTTTGCTCCTTTTTCCCAAAACCAGACTCTGATCTTGTAGTGGGAAAGACATTGATGGATAGCTGTGTCCGCCCAGAGCAATATTCACCTTAATGAGGTTTTCTCAAGGTGAAAGGGCTCTCCCTTGCCCCACTCAGGTCATTTTGAGCTTGATGGGTCAGGCAGAAACTTGAACTCTTAATCACACGCACGCAACAGTTCCAGTAACTTGAAAGATTTAGTCAGGTGGTCAGGTCCATGTCCCCCACTCCTGTTCATGTTCAGAGGTGGCTTCAGGCTGAAACAAGAAATCCACTTCTAGTACATTATCCAAAGTGACTTTGCATTTTCCCTGCTTACCGGCCTAGTGGAACTTTTACCTTGCTTTGTTGTGGTGCTCTACACAACTTACTGGATTGCAGGGTTCAACACAATGTCACAAACAGCTGGTAAGAAAAGCCAATAGAAGTGGTGAAATCATGTTATATTATTATGCCCAGAATATTTCATAAAGAGCTATCATTTGAATCTTAACTTTTAAATTCTATTTCTTACACTATATAGAGGCCATACTATATCTGTGCTGAATCCAGCAAGGGGGATTACAGGCTTGCAATATCTGTTGACTGTGTGACCAGCTGCACAGGAATCTTCTAAGAAAATGTATTACCTGTGGTGGTTTGTAATATTGTTCAGGATTCAGATTCTAGGGGAAGGCACAGGATGTGTCATCTTTCGAATACTACATGTGGCCTTTATTCATTTTCTCTTTGCCTGGTGACTGTTTCAATGTAGTTCAGCCGTGTACCCGGCTGTGGTGATTGGCACAAAAAGCCTGAAGCTTGTCTTCCATCTTCACTGCAGTTCTTGTCTTCTGCTCTGAGCTCCGTGGGGCAGGGGCGAGCAGGATCTTGGTTTTGGTGAGATGCTCCCGATGTTGATTGAGGATTATCATTGTCTGTGACATCTGGTGACTGCTCTGAGTGCGCACACGATCTCGGGGAGCTTGAGCCGTACGCATTTTTCAGTGTCTGCATAGCACATGAGGGTATTTCTCTGTACATCCCAAATTCAGAAGTGGTGAGTGTCAGATGAGTGTCAGAAACTCACTTTCCTAATGCAGGAAACTTTACCAAGACCCTTCCAGTGCTTTATCCACCCTCTGCCCTGGGGCACAACCACAAAGAGGTCTCTGCTGGTGGACACAGGGCAAGGTGATCATGCTGATGCTCTCTTGCTCTTGGTAACCCCCTCATTGTTCCCATGCCTTTTTGCCACGTGCCTTGCTTGCAAAACAGCATGTGGGAACCTGGGCAGCATCACACAGCACCTGACTTCCAGCATTTAGAGGTAACTGCTTGCAGGTGGATTAAAGGGATTACTTAATGCAGTAAATCAAAAACTCTGAAACAGGGCAATCTTTTTGGCTCTTCTGTGTTAGAAAGAATTGTAGGGGGCTGTAGGTTACATAGTAGCCTCAGATATTTGAACATACATATTGTATTAGCTATTTTAAAAAACAGTGTCAGTGTTTTATTCCCAGCATCTTCCAACTGAAAGTACTGCTTCAGGCAAGCTGTTTTGATAATTAACAAGAGGGAGGAACTCTTTAAGCAAACAGAGATGCTGTTTGATGTTATTCTCGTATTTGAAAGCCATCATTTTAGCACTTTTTAATAACTTGGGGGCATTTGGAGATTACATGCATGTGTTAGTGACACACAGATGTGACCACTGACTCTCTTCCCATGGTGGTAGTAAAGAATGTAATAAATGATCCTTAGAGGGGTATCGTAGTTTTTCTTGTTGTTGTGTTTTGTTGTGGGTTTTTTTGAAACTAACAGAGCTTTGAAATTTGTCTGACCTATGGAAGGACTTGTAGGCATACAAGTTTGTATTTCACATATTTTACTTTCTTTAACATTGCATCTGAAGGCACAGGTAGTCTCACCTGCTGCCACACCTGCCTGTGTCCTGCCACCAGGTACCTGTAACTAGCTGACACCGTCTTTGTAAGTCTTACAGGACCTGTGTCACATTTCAAGTTGATGCATTAGTCACAAAATCTCGGTTGTCTCAAACTCTGTCCCTTTCCACTTTAATCATGCACTTCTTTTACGCTTCACTCAGCTGCATCGAATGATGTTCATGAATATATGATAGTAAAAAGAACAATGCTGGTGGTGACTGATGATGATAAATTACTGTATTTATCTATTAGGAAGGACACTGGATGACCTACAGATCTGAGGCTGAAGCTAAAGGACCTTTTCTAATCTTTCTTAACACTGCTGGCAACAGCCACATAACTTATTATGTGTTATTTATGTAGAGAATCTGTAAATAGTTTTGACTGATTCTAAGATAAAATAGATAAGATAAAACCCCTCTGGTGTTTGGAGGATATTGCCTAAGAAAATCAATTAGGGAGTATTAAACAATGTGATAATTCGAGGAAAATAATGATTCTTTAAAAGCTTTTGGGGGCATATTTTAGACTGCCTGGGGCAATATTTGCAATTTACATTCCTTTGGGGAGGAAGGAAAAGCATTTTGTAGCTTTCCAAAAAACAAACTGGGCCAGTATTGAAGTTTTATTTTTGAGAATGTGGAGAGAATTCCAAATGCCAATGGGAAAACTGTTACACTTGCTTGAAGTGCTGGGCAAGTGCAAGAACGTAAAACACTGCCAGTGCGAGTGATCATTCATCCCCCGTGTTTGTTCTCTCTGCTCCTGGCAGTGCAGAGACTGCTGACCTCCTTTCCCCCTTTCCCATCCTAAGGCTTCAGAGACAGTTAAATCTCAAAACATTTAAGATATATTGGGGAAGTCTTTCAGAGCGAGGGTTTGAGTATAAGTCCTCTTAATTAGGAGTGGTGGTGTGCTGTAGTTCTGAGTCTTAAGGAAGAGCTGTTTAAATCAGTGGTCTAATAACAATTCTAAATAAACACATAATTGCTCTAAAAGTTAGGTGACCTGAGTCAGTGCAGTTCAAGAAGATTGCCTTGGCTTGCAGTACGTTTCAGTTGGGAAAGCCCATGGTAGCATTTTAATTTGGATCCAAAATGTACCAGTGAACAAATCCTGACTGACCCTGATGAATTTTGTCTTGCACCCCAGAGCAGTTTCAGACTGTGAGCTGGATTCCCTTAGGATGAAATTAAAGAAGCTGATGTGCTCCAGGAGCACGTGTGGGGTGCACCAGCTCTCAGTGGGTGTCGGGTTCCTGGGATCAGACTGGAGCTGGTCCATGTAACCACCAGAAACACAAAAGTTGTGCAAATTAGGTCCTTACCACGTGGCTTCCCTGTCCAGTTCGGCTGCTGTCTCTTTGCTACACAGTTTTAACAAACACAGCAGGTGATGAATACATGCATATATTTAAAAGCAGCTGTATGATTTTGGTTTGTTTTCTTCACTTGGCTTAGGCCTGCTACAACTACATCACATGACTTTGTCTTTTTCATTGCAACACTGGATCTGTTTCTTACATGTTTGTAGGTATTTGTTTGCTATTTTTCAAACATTCCAGTGTTTGCTGCCTCCCCAGTCAAGACAGAAATACACTGACGTGAATAAGTGAGTTGCAGGTGGTGGAGAGGTCTCAGTTTCACAGAGATGCTTATGAGGACCACTTCGAATCTGAAATAGACAGGAGAAAACAAAATGAATTTTTGTTCTAAGTCTTGCTGAAGGTTTACAGATCATATGATCTTCTGTAAATGAGATTTTTTTCCTAATTCTGCATAGGTGGATGTATCTGAAAGAATTCCACTAACTTGAAAGAGGATGGAGATTACGAAATTGAAGGTTAAAAGCCCTTGTTCTTGGTTGGTTGCAAAATTTATATGTAACTGAGGTGGGTCCTTGAAGGCTGCAATTTCAGAAATAACATCAGAGTTTGAGGCGTGTTGTTGTTTTGGGAATTTGAAATGTCACAGTTGCCTGTGATGGACCTCCAGTGCACCTTTGGAGAAAGCTGACTGCCTTTTTTAAATGTTACTGAGCAACGCCATAGAAAGTTAACTCACATATTGTGGTCTGTTAGTAAGAATGGTTTGTGGTCAGCATGAGTCTGACTCACTGATATTTGTGTAATTCTGTGAGAAAAACACTAAGATTTAGGAGTATCCTCACAATCCAGAGGAGTTTCAGGAAGTTGGTGTTACTGGAAGTTGGCAAAGGGTCTGGATTTCTGCCCTCAAGGCAGGAACCTGAGATGGTATGAAATATAGTGATTGCAGTGGTTGTCATTTAGGGTGCAGTTACTGCTGCCAAAGTGTTGCACTTCCATATGTCTGTGTTTGCTGTGCTGGTGGAGCAGCCCCACGGGTGTCTGGGGTAACACTTGTGCTGCTCCTGCTGTGGGGTTATGGCACTTTGTTAACACTCACCCTCAAGACCATCTATGCAGCCTAGAAATTCCAGGTGGAAGATTTTCTATTTATTTCAGTGCAGATTGTGTCTGTGAATGGAGTCTCACATTAGAAAATTTGTGTAGTCCTGAGAAAAAAGGACTGTATTAGAAAATCAGTTTAATTCTATTTTCTTGTACCATCCATTCTCCATCCATTATTCCAGGAAAATGGTAAATAGAGAGCATACTTATGGATGTTGGGTGTGATCCAGTATAGCTTTCAATGATTATCTCTGAAGTGGTTAATAGTGCTAAAGGCAGCATTTTATCAATGTAATTCCATGATTTTGGGTAGAATTAGTATTCCCCATTTATCTAACCCCAGCAGGTATGGGCTGTAAATTCCTCCCCTGTTTTTGCTGCCAGCACAATCCCACGTGACTCAGCTGAGCAGGAAGGACTCTTAACCACTCACCTATTTCTCAGTGAACTGTGGATGCTGAGGACTCAACACTGAGTGTTGCTTTCATACCACTGTGAGTCTTTCCATCATTTCTAGGAACTTGCACTTCCACTAGTAATAAGGAGAGGAGCATCACACAAAAATTGTCAGAAAATTGCAAAATACCTGAGAAAAACAGGGTGGTTTTTTTTGCCTGTCTGTGTTGTGCTTAGTGTGCTCAAGTGGAGTGTGGAGTAATGAGCCATAGTCACATTTACATGGAAACCACTTCCCCTAATGAGGGGACTGGCGTTATCTATGTTACTGCAGTGGATTTCCATTAAAAGCAGGACTTCAGCACATCCACCATCTAAACTGTGGGCTGGCATGAGCTTGGTGGAAACAAGGTACATAAACAGGAGGGATGGGATGGATGAGATGGAAATCTCTGGCTGTGACCAGTTAAGGGAGAAAACAGACACAGAATCCCTTCCAGGTGTTGGTTGGAGTTGCAATCGAATGCCTGATCATGAACAAATCATGGTGAGAAAAAATAGGTACATAAAATGAAAAGAAAAGAGAAAAGGAAGGTGAAATTGGAGGGTATTTTACGGCAGGCGATTTAACCCTTGGAATAGAAATGCTGAGGTAGGTTTTGAACTCTGCGCCTTTTGATGTCTTTAAATGAAAAATGGTTTCCAGAAAGATGCCCAAGCAAAAATTTTTGGCCCTTGGAAAATGGCAGTATCCCAGGGAAATGTAATGGGTTGCAGTCTAGAGGAGATGGAATGATGGGGATGCCTTGGTGAATCAGTGAATTACTGGTAGTTTTACTATTGTTGATAGTCGATACAAATGAACTCCTACGAGGAAAAAAAACCCACCTTTATTACAATCATCTCTCTTTTTTTTCTGTTTCTGCTGTTTGACAATGATAGAAAGTTCCTCCTTTCCTTTTTATGTGCTACTGTAAATCTTTGTTGTAATAGGAAAGGAATAATACGTTATCTTATATCTGAGTTAAAGAGAACTTTTCCTGACGAGCTGCAGACTGAAGTATGGAATTCTACTGATTTCCGTGCAGCACTTGACAAAACTTAACATACATTTACTCTGGGGTCTGAAAGCTGCAGCTGTGACTATGGAAAGGATTTCAAAGGCTGCACTTTGGCTGGATGTGGTCAGCATTCATCCATGACCTGGTGTTAACTCTCATGCCAGGACCGTGATCTGGCTGTCAGAACTATGCTTTTTTCTTTTTTTTCCTTTTTTTTCTTTTTTTTCCCCCTGAAAGAGCAAGAATTTTAATTATGCAGCATCTTCCTTGCTATAAAGTTTTTGAGGAAAGTAGTTATTTTCTTTTACACTTTTTTTTTCTTTTTTTTTATTGCATGGACTATTGCAGTGAAAGCAACTTGATGTGTGTCTTCCTTGTGAATGTGCAGTATGGTGGTTTGGTTAAATCAGGCACAAAACCACATGAACACTTGTTTGGTGGCTTTAGCAGGTCCATATTGGGCTGTGCAGATGAGTGATGTCCACCCAGCTCTAGTGGAGTGACTCCATCTGTTTGGTGGATCACTTGTTCTGTACCTCAGGGAGGTGTTTTCCTCCCAACAAGTCTTGTTTTACATCTCGTGTGGTGGGACTTGCTCTTGAGACCTGGCCAAATCTAAAACATTGTTTTCCTGCATTGTATCTTTCTCCCTGACACTGCACATGATAGGTAGACAAAGTCTGTATTTAAAAGTATTTGTAGAAGCAATGTTTAGTCACTGAAAATGAGTTAACTGGTTCTACAAAGGCTCTTGGATTTATCTGACGGATTACTGGGAGGCTTTTGCCCTTAAGGAGTTTCTTGAGGTTCTTGGTGTGGATAAAGCTGTGCTTTGAGATTAAATTATTCAGGTGTTTTTCAAAGTAATTAAGGCTTCTAGCATTTAATGTTTTATGTATGCAGGTTAAAAATGAAGGTTGATTAAATCACGACAAAGGGAAGTTTATTCACAAACGACAGACAGTAATGTCTCTTTTGTGACTGGTGGAATGCTGTTGAGCCCACTTCATTACACTGAATATTGAACCATTATATTAGTGCCATTTTTTCTAAGTGATGGCATTGTTAAAAAGCAGGCAGTAGAATTTGATGCAGTACAGCCCTGGCTGTGCTAAGTAGTGCAGAATACTTCTTTTTTCTGTCAAGTATCTGATTTATAGACAATTTTTCAGCTTGTGTTTTTGAAATGGCCAGGTGAGCTGTACAAAACTCAGCAAGACCAGGAGGCAGGCCAAAGTAAAGATTTTCTTGTTGGAAAGTAATAGACATGCCAGTATAGCATGTAATAACAGCAGGTTTTACAGAGTGCTGCAGAACAGCAGGAGTGTGAAACACATACGTTACATAAATTATCTGTGCATGCATTTCTGCAGAGTTCTGGGCTACAGGAACTCGTTCATACCTT
>VZTH01017850.1:224713-443824 GCA_013397815.1 Aleadryas rufinucha | reverse complement strand
CCCCCCCCCCCCCATTCTTTTTTCCAGTCACTGAGCGTTTCAATGCATGAACTCCTTCAGCCCTTTAAAAACTTTACCTGTCTTATCTCCTCTGGATTGAGTACCTTATCACTTGGATACCCGTATTTCCTGTTCAGGAATCAGTGAATGGTCTTTGAAATCTAACATCAAATCAGACCTCAGTGCTGCAGGTTCCAGTGCTGTCTCTCGTTATCCTCTTTCCTATCAGGAAAAAGAAAACAAAGAAACACCTAAGACCTAAATTTGGAATATCCCCCATGTGCTGTGTCAGTGTGAGATAGCTCATCTGTCCAAGTATTTCTTAATTATTCTGAGTCTGCTTTTTTAAGGGCTACTTCCATAATAACACTGAGGTTTTGTACTCTTCCGAGAGTGTTCCTTGGTCATTGTGAAGATCTGGAGGCATATTTTGAAGTGCACCAGCAGAGATGGTGTGTTGCCTTCTGTTCAGTGCAGTAAAGCTGCAACATTGTTTTGTCCTGAGAAAATCCAGGCTGGTTTCAGTTCCTCTGATCCCTCATTATTCTGATTTATAGTTGCCTGTAATTTTTGTCCATAATTTTTGGACATTTTATGAGCACACACAAAGGCACAGCTGCATTGTGCTGCATGTCTCGTGTTTCCATTCCTGTATTAATCAGTCCTTATCATGCACTGTAACAGCTCATCCCTCTGTCTGTGGGCCCTCCACTTCCTCTCTTTCACAGCATCCAGGGAGGTCTGGGGCCTCTCCTAATAATTTCTGTAAAAAATAAAGAAACCAAAGTTGCTCAAAATTATCTGTGCAAAGCTTAGAATAGACAACGTAGGTTAGAAGAACCCTGATTGTTGGAGAGAGACATTTCAAGAGTGTGAATCCTTTAAATTTCATGGACATTTGGGGCAAATCCATGAAATAAACTAGGGAGCTCTGTGAAATATCTTAAGGTACCCTTCATCAGTTTCCACCAGTCCTGGAGAAAGCATAGGCGTAGGTGTTTCTTAATTAGCAAAAGTTTCACCTTTTTGTTCCACTGAGGTGGAAACTTCCAGGTGATATTAACAGATTTTTTTCCACATGGGAAAAGATTCTCATTTTGTTTTTGTCCTGCCTTGAATAAAGTTGTTTTTGTTTTTTAATTTGATCCCATCAGAGAAAGGGAATGTTCCTATGGAGATAATATTTTCATGTTATGAAGGTGTTTTCCATAGTAAGTCTCCTACAGGTCGACCTTGATGCACCAGTGACACTGCAATGCCCTTTCTGATTTTTATTTTCTTTTTGTTTTGTGCTCTATTTCATTGTTCCTGTCTCCGTGACTCTTTTTGCTACCAGAAAAGTTCCTTACCCATTATCATATGAGCCCTTAATGCATTTTATGGATTAAGTTTTTAGTAATACTTATGAAAAATACGTCTACTTTCTGATCATTCTGCAGTCTTCTGAGACTTGGAGGAGTCTGTGCCTTACCTTGAAGTGTTTGAAAACAGCTCTTAGTTATCAAGATTCAACATCATTTGGGAAAAATCAGAAGTCAGTTGTCTTTTAAGATATTGCCCAAAGGCAACGCATTCAGCATGCAGCCTTCTCTGATGTTGGTGAAGCATGACATTTGAGTGTCTCCAGAAGTTCACCTCAAGTATAAAACTTCTAAGTAAAAACAGGATTTGGAGGGTGCCAGGAGGTTAATCTCGGTGAGGACGAGTTGTTTTCACCAAGAAAAGCCTGTTCTTTTATGGATCTCTGAACCAGGGCTCTTGGTACAGAGGCCCTCAGCTCTGAATCTGTCAGAATAGCTGAAATATCCCATATTTTCTTGTGTACAGGGTTGTGGGACCTTTCATTTTTTCTCTTCAAAGCAGCTACTGTTTTTTTGAGGGCTCAGTTCTTCAGCTACATGGCACCAAAGACTTTGTTTCTGTGGTTTTGTACTTCAGCAGTTGCAGTTCAATTCTAAGCATTTTGGAAAGTTTTATTTATATTGTGACAGGGCTTCAGTCATTATCCCAGATTGAATTGCCATTGGAACATCAAGGGAAACAAAAGCATTTTTCTGAAGTCTAAATAGATAGGATAAGTATCAAGTGGATGAAAATTAATACTGTTATCACCATTTTCCATTTTTCTGTTTCCATTTTTCTAAAATAGCCGTGAATTGGTGTGATTTGACAAACCCACCAGCAGTTTGCATTGGCAGTCTCTGGAATGGGGACAGTGTCTTTCCATACAGAGGAGAAGGGAGTGAAGAGGATTTCATTCTCTTGAAATGATTTGATTCTAAAAAAATCACTACATAAACAGAATATTTGCAAACAATCCCATCAAACTGGAAGAAGAGGCAGCAAGTTTGTGTATTAGGAAAGGAAGTAGCTGAGGGTCTCCATGTGGTTTGGCTGGAAACATTTAACTAGAACTTTAGGATTGTTTTCATGGTGACCTTTCTTGCTCAAGGACTTTTGGTGAATATTAATAGTTCTATGCATATAAGGAATTAATTTCATTGAATATCTTTAGCATACCATATAGAGATATCTTCGATCTGCTGCAGTCTGTGTTATAATTATTTGTATATACTGACTTGGAGAGTTCATTCTGAATCCACTGCTGGTATCTTGAACCCCAAGATAAGTCGCTGCTGTTTGGGCCATGCCAAGTGTTGAGATGTTATGATCCTACTTTGCTGTAAGGCCCCAAAACCTTGGGTGTCAGACCCTGAGCATGGACCAGGGAAGGTGGAGGCTGCTGAAAGCCTCTGGAAAAAGTAATTGGAAGATAAACCAGTTGGTACTTCTGAAAAGGACTGTGAGTGCATTCATCCCATTTCAAATCTCAGACACTGACTTTTTCTCCTCCTTTTTGGGTCCATGCCCAAAGAGTTTTTCAGAAACTTGGAAAGAATCTAATTCTGGAAGAAACATAATGGTTTATTTTGGGTTTTATTATTTTGCCACTGACCAAGAGTAGCCTTTTAGTGCCTGGATTTATGATTTATGGACATGTATAAAAGCTATTGTCTGTGCTTCCCCCATGGATTATTTATTAATCTTTTTCTTTCAAAATACACTCACTTCCCTGGAAGTTATCCTAGCGCTTGCAGTCAAATCTGAAAGTTTGGAGGCATCAAATCACTTGTGATACTAAACCAAACTGTAGTTGAATGTAATGATACCTACTTCCCAGGAGGGTTTACATTTCAGGTAGTGAACATTTGTGATGCAGTTTGAAATGATACAATGGTAGGTGCTTTGAAAATGTTCCCCAGAACGCTAGAAGGGCTCATAAACACGTAGCTGTTACTGTTGAGAGTTACTTAAGTTTTCGTCTTGGGATATGTGGTGTGTAAATTCAGTTGGAAATTTTATCAATATTTTCTTGGATATTAATGAAACTACTGGTAGCCCTGCTGCTCAGAGAGTAGCTGTGCTCTAATTCACCATGCTATGGCTTTGAAGAAACCAGCCTTACAGGAGTTTCTCCATTCTTACAAGATGTGGAACTCGTGAAGCTGGATCTGATCCATATTAACCTTTGCTTCCAAGCAGTACGGCTTAGGGCAAATAACCCTTTTCTCTAAGCAACATCCCTTGTCCTCCGCAGTATAAACCAGTCTTGGGAGGAGTAACAGAACAGTGACTAAAAAACTTTAATCCAGTCATCCCCAATCCCTGAACATTAAGATAAACCACCAAATCCCATTTTCCTTTTCAGAAATGTTGCATAATAAAGTCACCAGTTGTCTGGATGTAATCTGCCTCTCGTTCCTGTGCTGCTCATCAGCGTCAAGGGCTCCTGCAGTGGATTGGATCATGATACACCCATGAAATATATATATAAAGAAAATATTGCAACAGCTTGTGGTAGTTCTATATTATTGTAATCACAGATTTTAGACAAGGTGTTGATAGTTGAAAAGCTGGGCAGAGGGGTATGGTGTGGGTGGGCCACCCACTGTGCACCATGGCACAGACCAGTGCACACAGAAACTGTGCCAGGTCCTGTGAGCTTGGGGTTGGACCAGCCCCCCGTGTTATGATCCCACCTCTGACACCAATCAGTGTTTAGATCTGCTGGAATTATGTTAGGATCCAAATTAAAGTGCGAATGAGACCATATGCTAAAGTCAATGGTACAGATTTTATTTAACAGCAAGGAATGAGAGAGAGTGAGAGAGGGATTAAGAGAGAGAGAGAGGGGTAGAAATAGTAAGAGACGGGGGGGAGAAAGAGAAGGAGAGAGAGACAGATTATAGTCACTACCATGTGTCCCTGCAGTCCAGCTGGCCCTTCTTCTTCTTCTGGTTTTCTTGGTGGTGGGGGTCCCCAAGTGTTCTTCTAAAGGCACCACTTTTATACAGCCCAAGTCCCAGGTAACCAGAGGTGTTCTCACAACTCAGGATGGCATGTGTGTGTAAGCAGTTTCTTCCTTCCTCAGGGTTTTCCATGGTGGGAATTTTTGTCCAAAATGGGAGACCCAGATCTCCTTCACCAGTCCTGGCATCTTCCTGTTGTTGGGTCTGTGCTTTTCCCACAGTCTGCACAGTGGAATCTTGTCCAATGTGCCAGTTCCATGCCTTTCACAGTGATTTGCCACCCTTTGGAGCTGTAGATGCTGATGTGTGTGTGGTTTCAGCTCTCCTGGCCACTGGCAAACCTGGGAAGAAAATCACAGACTGAGCTTGCACCCACTGCTCTGGAGTGTGACTGATCAACATTCAGAAATGCCAAATGCTCTCAACATCCAGCCTGAGGTACTTGGGGTTCAGAAGACCACTTTAAGGCAGAAATGATTACAAACCAGTAGACAGTAACCAATTTTCATGCCAGTGTGACAAAGCCTTTTCAAATAATTGCATGAAAATACAACTTTGAAACATGTATTTTCCGTGTTTCTAGTGCTGTTTATCAGATATGCATCAAGTTGTTGAAATTAATCTTCATTTGCGAATTTCTTTGAAGCAAGGCACTGTGACTCTGACTGCATCGTTATTAATCCCTCGAGTTTACCAACATGTGGACATCAGAAGGGATGCTGTTTTACTTTGATTGGGCTTTTATGCAGAGAAAACAGCACATGCTCTGTCCATCTGCTTCATTAAACTGTAAACACAATTCAATTTTGTAACATTTTAGTGCATGGGCATTAAATATTTTGTGGACCTTGAGTAACTGTCTGGCTCTTGTATTTTTAAAGCAATCTTCTGTTCTAGGTTTCTGGGTTGCCTTCTGTTCTTTTTTCTTTTCTTTCTTTCCTTTTTTTTTAAAATTTCTTTGTAATTTGAAAGTCCTCTTACCTGACTTTAAGCCTTAGATGAAGTTCTTAAATCAGTGGGGAGGATGAGACAAATTTGAGGTATTTCAGCAGAACAATTCAGGTCATCAGTCTTTTGCAGTTAATTATAGAGGGAAGCCTGGGTGACTTTGCTGTTAAATTAGATGCCTGCAACGATAGTGAAATGAGTCTGGATCTTAGCCTGGTGAAATGATTTCAGATCCCAATACAGGCAGGTTAAATCTCCAATGGAAAAATATATTTTTTTTCCTTCATTGCTATTAAAAATGCATTCTCAGAGTCAATTTTTATGAACATTTCCTCTGCATAAAACATAGCAATGTCTGAGCTGGATTTTCTTCAGATGTTTGCCTGCATTTCCTTTTGAAATGGAGAGCAAACAAAATTAGGAGGAACTAGGCAAGACCATCCCAGCCAGTGAAAGGGGGCTTGGTCTGCAGTGCCTTTGAACCACTGCTGTGATGGTGTGAGGCTGCTGAATCACAATCATAGGATCTGCTTCAGGGCTCATTTGTACCCAACCAGTGCTGGTATGATTCTGGGGATTTATTAGAGTTATGTCGTGATTTCAGAGTTGTCTCAGGCTGCTGGTTCCCAGGAGGGAAAGTGGCATTGTGTCAGTGTGTTCTGGTGGCACAAAATATAAACCTTAGACAAAGGTGATTGACAAAGATTAATGTTTTGTAATTGGGAACGTTAGAGGAAGCTAAAGACCTTTGCACTGTGTATTTTTTTAAAACAAACAGCAAGCTATTCAGAGAAGTATAGTGTGGATCAGCATAAAACCTCACTTTTCTGTGTAATGAGAGCCTTAGTTAGAGTTCAGTAAAAATTACACTTTGCTTTGAGTTGTTTACTGGCCCTGTTCATGACATACTGATACCTGTGAGGCTTGAGCTGAGGACCTGAGCATGCTTTGAGATCCACACTTAAATATTGTAGTACAAATATTACATTTTTCACTTCTGAGATGTTTTTCCCCCTGCAATTTTAAGGAATAATATTTTCCTTATGTAGCATTGCCCAAGCTGTTAACAGGCTTGTTTTATGTTTTTGCTGTCACATGAAGAGCAGGGAAATCACCATTGTAGCAATTGTGTGGCTTTAGAAGGGAAAGACAAAAGTGTTACCTTTCTCCTGAAAGCATCAGCTACAGGACAGGTGGGTTTTTTCCAAGTGTTCTTATTGAGTTGCAGTAAAAAGCTTTTCTCCATTCCATTTGTGTGCCTTCTGTTAGGGTTCAAAGCCAGTTTTACCCTTGGATGGCTGAAGTCAGGAAAGCTGTTCTGTACAGACCGTGGCAAAACTAACTCCAACAAGGAAGGGGAGAGGATTAAAATCCTGTTTATCAGAGAAGAGAGCCGACCCCACTGCCCTGAGCTTTTACACTGTCTGAATGGCCTCACTTGTTGGCATCAGGGTGAGCTCTGTGTTGGCTGGAGCTGTTCAGACCTCGCAGGCTTCGCTGTGCTGAGCTGCCTCTGGTTTGGCACTGCAGCTCAGGAACATCACCGCAGCCCTGAAAAGAAAGAGGTGACAGAGGTGAATTATTTTTGACCTGTGATCAAACAGCATTTTCAATGAGAAAGAACAGCAAAGAGCACAGGCTTTTATTGCAGAGTCCTCCTGATTCTTCCCCTTGCCTTCCACACTGTCTCCCTGCATTTTGTTGTGCTGTCAGACAGTGTGTGCCTGGCTTCCCTGGAGCTCTGGCACAGGCAAGTGGCTGTCAGGGCACTGCTGCCAGCCACGCCAGGGGCTGTCCCATGTCCTTGTCCCACATCCTGCACTTGATCAAGATTTGTTTGAAGAAATATGGAAGGGTAAAGGTGACTGTTTTGCTGCATGAAGGTCTGTGAACCAAGCAGGGACCCCATGGGATAAAACCTGCCAGGAAACATAACTTAGATCCTGTTGATGGCAGTAAGGGGTTAAGAAGAGATTTCTTCTTCCCAGCAATGGGGTTTTTTTTCATCTTTGTTCATTGGTGGTGTAAGTGCACCTTCAAGACACACTCTCTATGTTTTTTCCACAAAAGAACAAAAGTAAGATATATATCATATAAATGCATGATTACTTTTAATGGTTTATATTATTAATAACCATTTCATAGTACAAGGTTCTCTAATGAAGAGCAATAATAATCATGTAAAGTCTTTCTGTATAATAATGTTGCTGGGACTTTTTTGAAAAATATCTTACAGATAATTCTAGATGTCAGCTGGTAAAACCAAAAGTCATTTCAGCACAATAGTGCTTTTATAGTTATGAGAGATAAAAGAGATTCTGATGGAAGACATTTGTGAAAGGTGCATTTCTAAAACCATTTTTGACAGTGGAGCCTGCAGGATGCTCTCAGTTGGTCCAGCATGATGTAGAGCTTCAGACCAAAGCTGTGTTCAAGTGGGTATTCTTTCACCAGACACCCTTTCTAAGGTCCTAGCTATGTGCTGCTTCCCACCTGTCTGTCTGCTGGATTAGTGTGCTAAGAAGATGAAAGGCTCCAGCTATTATGTTTTGGAAATAAAAAGTTCTCAAGTGTCTCATCTTTCTGCTATTTTTTGTTTGCCTGTGGAATCCATCTTCTCTATGCACCAGTTCTGGTTTCCCCAGTATCTTTTTTTTTCTTCTTTTTAAAAGTGGACAGCAGTAGATCCTTCACTCACAAATGGCTCTCAGGTTACAGGTGCCATAGGACAGGTTTGGCTAATCTGCCTTCAGGCTGTATGTAGCCTTCCTCATCAAGGCAAGAGCCCTAAGACACAGATAGTGTCCCACTGGAAGTCAGGACATTTTAGGATCCATTTTTGCATCCATGGCCCTCGTCATCTTTCTCTTCTTTTTGCTGTCTGCTCGTTGCTGCCACAGCTCCCCTGGGTGCTGCCCAACTCCCCTGGGTGCAGATGTTTCCAGCAGGCCCTGCTGCTTGGGAAAATCTGCTGGGTTTGTGCTGCAGTCATCCCGGGGGTGTGAGCAGGCTGTGGGGTCTGAGACCCTGGGCAAGCCCAGCTGCTCAGCTCTGGGGTGAGCTGTGGGCTGTGTTTGCAGGTCAGGGATGGAGCTGGGTCTATAAAGAGGAGGACAAGGACAGACCACCACCCAGAAACGCAGCCCCTTCTGTGGCAAAGCACAGCCCTCCTCAGGAAGCATGAGCAGCCATCTAGGAAATGGCATTTTAAGAAACTGTAAAATCAGCAGTTGGAAATAATTGAATTGTGCCTCGTGTATTTCTTTTATCAGTGCCTCCTGTATTAAGTTGTTCAGTTATGGAAAGAAGGAAGCCCCCCAGAGATCTCTCCTGCCTTCAGAAGTGCTGGGCAGGGTGTAGCTGCATCCACAGGGTGCTGGTTGCCTGGGAGGTCCCGGTGCCATAACGCAGCAATCTGTATTCACATGCTGTGCTTTCATCCCAAGATCACAGAAGAAACACGATCATTACTGTATATTAAAAGAATTAATTGTGTGGCTTAGTTTATTGGCAAAGCTGTGTATTGAGAGTAGAGAGCATTATCTTGCAGGTAGCAGAGGTGCGTGACCTAAGCCATGGAGTTCATTTCTGCAGTCCATCCTGCATCCCATCAGAACTTCCTTCACCTCTGGAATCCCATCTGAGCCCACAGCAGCGTGCAGAGCTGTGACCTCCCAGAAAGAGCCCCGTGGTGGCTATCATACCCATGGGATTTTCCAGGGGAGGAAGGTGCTCATTTTGCACAGTAGCAGGCAGTGCCTTTTGGTCCTGATCTGAGGTGGGAGTGAGGAGCAGGGCTCTATCCCTGCGTGTCTCTTTGGAGGTGTTTGCTTCAAAGCCATAGGATGGATCTGTTCCTAAACTTCCATCCCTCTCTGACTCCTGGCCTGTGGAGGGGTGAGAGGTTCTGCTTGTGCTGTGCCTCTTCTGCTTAATGCTCCTGTGAAAGAGGCGTGCTCCTTCACTGTGCCAGCAGTAGCAGACTCTTTTCCCCAAAGGCTTGTCAAAGCTTCCTCAGCTATCTCGGCAATACTTTTATCTATTTATGCACAAGCAGTATTTAAAGGGAACAAATGGTCTGTGTGATCATTCTGGTGTTCATTTTTTAATGCATTTAATTCCTGATGCTGACACTTTGTTTTTCAAAGCGGGATTAGAACTGCTGAGGATAAACAGTGCCAATGTTACATACGGCAGGAGTGGGGACCTGTGTAAAGCTCAGCCAGGCTTTCTTATTGACAAAGCCTAATTAAAAATGGATAAAGTTAAAGATTTATTTCATTGATAGTCAGATGTCCTGGAATGAACTATCCTGTGCAGCTGTTCTTTTCATGGTAACACGAGGGGATTTAAACTGTGAGTTGATTCTGGAGCCTGTGGTCTCTTGGCATTCCCAAGAACCATGGGCTGAACATGCCATTTCCATAGGCAACACCTCTAAACCCTTCAGCACGGCCTTCTTCTCTCTGTGTATTCTGTTCAAAAGTCCTAAAATAATTTCCTGGAGCAGTTCCTCAAAGCAGGTAGATTGAGCGTCAAAGGATTGCCCAAAGCCCTGGGGTGGATGTATTTATTAAGGCTGATTAATGCAGTGAATGTGCTGCATGCAAATTCAGGGTTCCCTATAAATATTGGACCTCCAAGAGTTTGTAGCATGATTTTGGAGAAGTGGTTCAGAAGCAGTGTTACAGCCATTGCCTTGCATTTATTTTTGGCGCTTTTTTTGTTTTGTTTTTTAGTTGATTGTGATTAGCATGAAATTACTTTTAAATTTTAGTTTATATTCAGTGTTTAAATGAATATCATGCTCATAATAGTAAGAGGTGTACAGGCTGTCTTTCAGAATTAAAAGCAATTTTTTTTTCTTGTTTGTTTTGGGGAGGGGATGAGTAATGACTTAGGGGCAGCTTTGTGGTATAGTGTGTTTTGCTTTAGGTTTACTGACGAATGGTGTTTTCTTCAACCAGCAGGCTGGCAGGGAATTGCAAACAGTGACCTCATTTATCCTACTGGAGCTCACTCTTCTTGACGTTTTCATCAGCCAGTGGGAAGACGTTTGCTGTTCAACTGCTGCCAGCAGAGCTGGCGCTTAGTTTTATCTCGGCAAACTCGGTGAATATTCTGAATATTGTGTCAGTTTAAGCAGTGTTATGCTCGTCCTACATGGTACCACGTTTTGTGCTGAGATAGGAGCAGCAGCAGGTCCACAGTGACTGAGGCAGGCTGGTTCAGTGATGTATTTCATTGCAGGTTTATGCAGCATGTGCTGTAAGGCTGTTTATAAGGCTGTTTATAAGGCTGAGTATCATTGGAACCTCACTAGCTGGTTGCAAAAATAATGCAGTGTATTACTGATACTTTTCCTTTTTCATAAGAGATGCAGGGAAATCTTCACATATGTAATGTTATTGTCATGATCTTTAGGAAAGAAGTTACTGACCTGCTGCAGTTTCATAAATTTTCTTAATCTTTTTTCAACTTTTAGCATGGAACTTAGAGAAAGTTTTGCAAAATTAAAGTTCAATAGATGAACCAATAGTGAAATGCTGAGAGAAAAACAATTATTCCTGTTTTCCCAGAAACAATGGGAACTCTGAGCAGTTACCTAAAGTGTCTCCTACTCTAGATTAATTGTTTTCATTTTGTAAAATCATTCTTAGACTTCTCCTCCAACACATGAATTGTGTAAAGTGCAGAGCACAATGCAGCCTAACTCGGTGTTATGTTGGATAGCAGATACTCAAGTCTTTCTTTTCTTGTTGTAACCTGGTATTTGCAATGCAGACATAATCCTGCAGTGTTTGTTGTGGTAGTGAAGGGCAGAAGTGTCCTGGCAGATGCAGGCTTGTAGACTGCCAGCTTTCTTTTGTACATGTCTTGGCAGTGATTTTGATGTGTATCTTATTTAATGGAATGTCTCAGAATATTTTTTAAAAATAATTAGTGCTGTAAGAGGTCATATAAATAATATTTACTGTAGTTTAAACAAAAGAATACCTATAAATAATAATAATAATAATGAATGACAGTTATAATAAATAATTTCAGCGAGTGTTCAGACTTTTAAAAGTCATTTTTAATATACATTGTGCCTTTTCTGCCCCATTTTGCACCAAGTTCCAGCAGGATGTATAGAGGCAGGTGTGATGCTGATTGGGGTACCTGCAGCTTGTTTAGAGTTTGGAAGAGTTTTCCTTTGGAAGCTATTTAGGTGTCTGCCAGAAACATCTCTAGTTCAGCTCAGAAACAAAGCAGAGAATGCACTGCACAAAATAAATAATTAAAAATGTATAAGACAGAAGAATTAGTAGCTTCATGTCACGTATTTGGTAAATTTGAGTAGATTTTTGCAGCTTTTGAGGTTAAAGAAAGGCAGACTACTAATGGGTTTTTTTGAGTAACTGAAATCTCATTGAGTTTGCTAGCAAGTTTTCTCAATCATGTAATTAATTAATAGTAAATACTTTTGGAAATTGCTGCTGTTATGCAGATTACCTTTCCTGACTTCAGATTCTTCTCGAATGGGTTGAACTCTGGTATTTGCTCTGCAGCGTTCAACTGAGAGCAAACACATCCCTCTCAAAGACAGGGCTGGCTCGTTTGCTGTGGTAGCATAATGAACTCATCCTGAATACTCATTTATTCAGTATCTCTGTCCATATCATTGTATCAGTGTTTAATCCTTAACAAAGCTGCTTCTTGCTGTTCTTATTTCCTGATTCTAGAACATGATGCAAACAGCATAAAGTTGCCATACTATCATTGCACTGGGCTTGAGAAATCATTTGTTTTGCTGTCCTGAAAACGGTGCTTTCATATAAGTGAAGCTATTTTGATGATATTTTTTGTCATCTGTCTCAGGAAATGATAGTGGCATCTTTGACATATGAATTATATTTCATGTTCCATTCCTATGAAAAAACCTGTCATTATTTTCTAATTTTAGCTGCTCCTTGTCCATAGCCACCACAACACGATTTTTATGAACAGTGTTCTAAATATGCATAGTTACATATTGTTTATTTTCAATAAATGTAAAGATCTTAAATATCAGACTGGAAATATAGATAAGTATTGGTATTTAAAATGCATGTAAATACTTTTTAATAGATAAAGACATGTAACAATGAAATATATAAGGCTTGCAATACCATCCCTTCCCAGCCTCCACGTGTTTCTCCAGTACTCCAGAAACACCATGGGGATGGGTTTTCAGCCCTTGTTGTGTATCTCTCCTTGGTGCTGTGTGCTATTAAAACAGGCTTTAACAAAACAGCACAGCCTTGCTTTATTTTGGGCATCTTGAACCAGAAAAGTCCCACAGAAGTAAATAAATGTGTTTTAAGGCACCAAAGATGTCCAGACCTGTGTGCAGTGCTGTGCAGCAAAGCCTCTCTCTGCAGGATTTTTTATGGGCTAGGGAGATTGGTATGGTCAATAATTTAATATGCATTTTAAACACTTAGAATGATTTAGTGTATTACATAAGTGGAAGAGGGAAAAGCTATATCTATTTTTTCCAGTTCATTGTTCATGACGATAAAAGGAGTTTTATTAACTTCACAGTTGGTGCTACTGTTGATGCTTTTAATTTTTACTGTGTTTTGTTTCAATCCATTAAAAAAAACCAACAAACCAGGATTACACTGGTTTGGGGCTTTTTTTGTGGTTTGGATTTTATTTATTTATTTATTTATTTATTTATTTTTTTAATTTCCCTTTCTGGTCTTGTGTTTTCTAATAGAAAGCTGCAATTTTTCATAAAATTAGCAGGTACAATTTTGGCTGAGTATTCAAACCTGAATACTACATAATAAGCATGTAGGAATAATGTAGACACTGAAAAGTGGGGGCTCTTCATCTGGGGCTGAAAAATCGTATATTCTCTGTTAGTCTGAAGACTGGGAATGCCATATAAATCACATTTTTTCAGTAAGGAATGCAGTACTAGAACAGTAGAGAAGGGGAAAGGTAAACATTCCTTACAGAATGTAATTACAGAATTCATTACAGAAATATGGACAAGTAACAGAGCTGAGGAAAACAGTTTGAGAGACATCCTTGTCACTTACCTTTGCTTATGAAGTGTTCCATCTCTGCAGAGGAGTAAGGCAGGGTTTTTGTCTTTCTGTGTGCTCTGGAGGCTGAACTGGAACAGGCACAGGTTGGTTGTGCTTGATTGCCTGGTCTTTAAAGCATAGAACAATCTTTATTTCCATTTTTCATAGATACTTGTTTTACTCTGTGGATTCCACAGCAGATGATCCACAATTCATAAAGATCTGGAGGTGTTTGTTATTATTTATAAGTGTGGGTAGTAGAAAACCCTGAAAATAGGTAGGAAGTGTAAAACCTGAATTGGAAACCAGAGTATATTTAAGAATTTGGATGAATATGGCTTATTCATAGGAAAACTAACTTGATGGGACAATTGTTTATGACAGGTTTATTTAGGGGTATTTGGTGGACAAGAATAGCAACAATTTGCCACAAAAGTGTATTAAATTATGGGAAAATGTAGAAAGTTATTAAAGGATGGGAAAAAGCAGGGAGATACTGGAATAATAAAATGTGTAAGGAGTGTAGACAGACATTACTGTCAGAGGGGTTTCTCTGTGTGTGATCTGCAAACAGTTCATTTTGGAAAGGAGAGGTCTTTGTGCTCTGCACAACAGCTGTAGAAACCATTAGAGGTGATTACCAGGGCAGCTTTGTAGGATGCTGCATAACAGACAGATTATCACTTAAAATTGCTAAAATGTGCTGAGTGTAAATGCTGCAAGTAACAGGTCAGCTTTGTGGTACATGCATGGAGAGCATCATTGAATGAGCATTTAATAAGAGGCTTTGGAGCTGCATTCATGTCCTAAACAAAGTTTAAATGCAGAAGGATTTGGATGAAGCACTGAATCCTAACCAGACTTTATTAGAAAACAAATAGAAACAAACCCCAACATCTTGAAAATAGATTATGGGTATTGAATCATGCTTGGTTCTTTGTTGTGATGGACACCTATAACCCAGATCCAGGTTTACCACACAATTACAGTTATTTGTTCAAATGAGTGTGTATGAATTCTCAGCAGGTTTAAAGATATACTGTAAGGCATTTTCTATTGTCCAAATTCCAGAAGGGTGCTTCATTTATCTTGAGAGATCCATAAAATTTAAGAGAGCATTTCAGGATGTGTGAAGAAGTCGATAAAGAATTGTCTGCTTCAAAAACTTTCTTTGCTAAAGTACTGTGTGAAAAGAGCTTAGAGGAGTAAAGGTCTTTAGTCCTAGAAGGTCTCAGGGCTTACTCAGCCAAAGCAATAGCAGCTTTGAGGGATCATCAAGGGCACAGCTTCAGAAGATGATTTGTGTAGAGTCCTACCTTAGGATTCAATCCCCATCTTCTCTGCCTGAGGTAGTTGGTTCGTCTCACTGTCAGCAAAGCCCTCATCGAGGAGGAGAGCCTTTTGTGATGATCCCTTCAGTAGGGCCCCTTCTGCCTTTTGTTTAAAATGTGCTCGTGTCAATACACAAATCCTTGATGTGGTATATGAGGTGCTGCTGTTCCAAGGAACTTATCATCCTCTTGGAAGTTTATATTTGGTTAACTCCAGTGCCTTAACCTGGTGAGGTACATGGTGCACCATGAGGAAAACAATGGGCTCAGTCTGGCTTTCATCTGCACTGGAGTCATCTGTGATTTTGGCACTGGTGCTCCAGAGCTGTAGCTGAAATCAGAATCTGGGGTAATGTGTTGTTTAAAAAGCTATAAAAAAATAGCCCAAACTTGGTTAATGTTCTTGTAGAGATGTACACTGTAACACACAGCTTTCTGAAGCAGGACCAACCCTAATCTTCAACTCTGTCTTTTTGTCTTTATTTTCTGTCAAGAAGTGGCTGTTAACCCTGAAATAGGGTACTGATACGTGGTAAAAAGAGAATTGTTTCCAGAAAATTGCAAGAACATTTCCAGATCCTGAAATGAGGAAAGAAAAAAAAGAAAGTGTTGTGTATCTCATTTTTCTGCAGTCAGGAAATGAAGGAGACTGTTGTGAAAACTCATACTGTTCATAATCCTTCTCAAAAGTCATCTTCTTAATGTTTGGCAATATGTAAAATTTTAGGCATGTGTGTGGAATACTAACTGAAGCAGTTTTAAAATTAATGTTACCTCAAACATGTTTTGAATCAACTTCCTGTGAGTTTAATTAATCGTTACTACTCTGGCAATTCAAATTTACATATTTTTAAGGCTGGCTCTGATCCATGTTGGCATCTGAAGATCAGAACTCCTCTGAGTAACAGAGTGAGGCATCAAACAAATACTGAAACTTGAAATGCCGTGTGAATTGTTACCTTCTGCCTAATAATAAAACTCTGGATTTGGCAGGCTGAAGAGACGGTGTGCAGCCACTGAAAAATATTTTGTTTCAAAACATGCTGTGTACTCCAGCAAAGGCAACCCTCTTGGGCACCTGTTTGCCCTGGAAACCTTGGCCATGGAGAGCACCCAGAAAGTTTTCTTGAAACTTGGCACTTCGAAATGTTTGGAAAGCCATACATGACTGTTCTCCTCATATTATCTTATCTCTGTCACCAACAGTCCAAGAAAAATGTATATTTTAGGTAAGAACTGATGGAGAAAAAAGTGAATAAAAGTATCTGTTCAGATAGATACGTCATGATAGATGTGAAGTGGATGAGTAATGGTACCTCTTGTTAAATTGAAATGAAGGAAATATTTATAAGAAGAACTTTCTTAGTGGGAGAAAGGTTTGAGGGCTGAGTTTTATTGCACTGTCTTCAGTGATGTGCAAAGGAGCATGATGTGAGGTAGATAATTTTACTGGCTTAGCTGCAGAAGAAAATTTGTAGTTATGAATTGTCTCTTCCACTGCTGCCACCAAGAGCAGAAGAAAAAAAAAGAGAGGGTTTCCTCCATTATAAGCTTCCAGGGAAGATGAAGTATCATTCCTGCTAGACTGCTGAGTGCACACACAGGTTTGGGATTGGAAGTGGTGACGCTGTCTGTGTAGAGATGATGGAAATTGCCCCATCTCTGGATGGACATCAAAGGAAAGTGGGCTGCTGGTGTGGAGGTTTTCTGCAAGACTGCTTAGGAGATACAGCATTGTGCACCTCAACCTCTGCTGTGAAAGCACGGGGCTCTCCTTTGCCATCCACTCATCTGGCTCCTCGTGGTGGGAGTGACTGCAAGGGAGCAGAGCTCACCTCCTGTTTCTGTAGTTGCTGCTGTTCTGTTTGTACTTGCTAGGTAGTGCTTTCTGTCAGGAAGTGCAGAAATAGGAAAATTTCCAGGAGGAAGGTGTTGTTTACAAGGCATCCCACATCGATGAAGAGGCACTTGCTCTTGTTTCATCCAAGACTACACAGCTCTGTTTGTGCAGGAAACAGAGGAACGAGCCTCCAGGCTTTCCCTCCCCTGTGGCTGCAGCCCCTCTTCAAAAGCTTTCCTCAGGAACAAATTTTTGTAGTAACCTAGTTGAGTCTTCCCTCAAGCCAGACACTGACCTGTTACAGATCCCTTTTTTCTCCCCTCACTTGTTCTTTCTGTCATGTGGGTGGTTCAGTGAAGCTCTCCATTCATAACGTCATCTGCTGCTTATAAACCAGCATCCCTTCCAAGCACCCAAACTGCTCTGTCTTTTGTGAAAGGTTTCTGTGGCAGTTTTTACTTTGAGTCAAAACGTAGAGCATTAGCAGATTTGTTCCTGAGCTCTAACTTGCTCTCCAAGCAGCTTTGACTCCTCAGTTAAATATTTCCTGAGGAATTTTTCCTACTCCTGCTCTGAACCAGGCACAGGCAAACACCACAACTCCCGTTCTTCTGACTGTCATCCTCCTTCTTCCCAAAGTCCTTCACAGCTGTTTCAAGAATGCAGCCAGCCAATATCTGTGGGTTTGTGCTGGTGGGAACTGAAGGTTTTGTTGTCTTTCAGTTGTGCCTCAGTTCAGTTTAAAATGACTTGGTGTAATTACGATGTACTGTGTGCCCCACTCATGGTGCAAACTGTGTGAGTTTTCTCCTGAGAATGAAAGTAACTTTGGCCACTACTACTCTCTTTTGTATTGTTTTAAAAGAATTCTATTTCCAGCATTTTCAACTGTTGAAATAATTTTTTTAATGATCTGTTATATTTTAATTAAAAGGTCGTATTTGAAGGCTGAAGTCTATTTTTATGTGTATAGAATCTGCTTCTGGAGTGCCTTTGTTCATTAAAATTAGAAAATTAAAATACAAAAAATAGACAAGGGAAATGAGGCATATTCTACTATTACTTTCATGTTTGATTTTGAAGGTAAAACTGTGTCCAAATGCTAATTAGGCTTTGCCCTCAAAATGGCCTTGCTACAGTACATGCACGGATGGAAGCAATTCTGGGACTTCTTCCTTTCTGGGGTTAGAGAATTCCCTGATTGAGTAGGCTCAGAGTGTCTCCAACCACTCTGCTAAAATAAGATTATCATTCCTAAAATCTGGATGCATGGGAGATGGAAATTCATGTGTGAGGAATTGGAGACATCACTTGGAAGACACAGACTCTAGAACTGATTTTGCATTGGAAAAATGTTTACTAAGAAAAACTACTGTATACATTAAAAGTCAGGATTCAAGCCTCTCAGCAAAATGGCATCTTTGCAGAACTCATTTTCTGTTTCAATGCTTTTATGCACAATTTTAAGGTGTGGGATTTTTTTTTTTGTTGGTTTTTTGAACTTACAATACATATTTTGCTTTGATATGCAAAATGTGTTTTATACATCCATTAAATCACATCCACTAAATTACAGAATATACTGCCTCTGGAGGAAGAAATTACATATTTGGGTAACTTTCCACTGACAGAAGACACTTTTTGTCTCTGAGATGGGTGTCTGTTCTTCACATGAGCCCATTTTCAGGACGAATCAGCATTTCTTCCTCACTTGGGCACACAGATCTTGCTGGCTGCTTTGGGGCCCTGTGAACCTTTCCCAGCTGAGGAGTTGTATCCCATTTCTTTCTCTGTCTCTGCATCACTTCAGTTTTCTGTGCTGTGACTTAATTACTGATTCCCAGATGTGCAGAATGGCTGATCCTCTTTAAGTCTCCTAAGCTTTGTAAATAAGGAATGATTCTAGGCAGGTAGACGGAGCTGCTTTGATTATACAGTGGGATGATGAACCCAGAAATTTCTGTCTTAGCTCAAAACCAGTTTTGAACTGATGCTCACATTTGCTTTTAGACTTTCTTTTTTTGTTTTTGAAAGGACAGTGTCCGGGTGGTGTCAGGTAGCTTTGAATGGTTCTGGGTGCAAATACTAATAAAGTGCAGAGAAATTAAAATGCTGTGCTTTTCTTAGTACTTTAACTTGATTAGGACTTGAGTGGGACTGTTGGTACTGATTTAAAATAAGTAATCTCCACTGAAATAAAGAGGCTTAATTTAGGTGCTATTAAAAGCATCACCCTGAGAAACTGCTGAGGACTTTAGAGCAGATCTGAGATCCATCCATGGTTTCATATGATTCATTCAGAATGGGTGAACCTGTACAAAGTAACTATGATACCAATACAGTTACAGAATACACACTTAAAATTAGTAATTCACGTTAAAAAGAAAGGAGCTGATTGCCTATAAACATGAATTATTTTTATCCTCTTTTATTATTATAAAATGATGCACCTCTGAAGTTTCTGTGAAGCTCTCATTTTTTGGGGGGGAATTTTTTTGAATTCTTAAAACTCAAATTTGATAATTTAATAATTTAGGAACAAGCATAATTTTTTGTCACTCTCAACTCAGAACTGGCATAATAGTATAATTCTCCCTTCATCTAACTGTTAAAAATAAACCTTAAATTTATAAAATCTTAAAAATATAAAGTCTCTAATCTTAGTAGATTAGAGCAGAGTCCACACCCAAACCTGATATTCAAAATTCATTGCAAATAATGACTTGTCTTCTGGTGTAGTTTTTACCTTTGATTTGAACTGTGGCATCTGCTCAAGGTCAATCCACAATTCATTTACATTTTTTAAAACTCCTTGTTTTTACCATTTTGAAGTTTTGGTTGTTGCTGTGGGAAGGTGAAGGAGTATCATCCTTCCAGTCTAGTTGTGCTGTTTTTTAGTTATGCAGATGTTCATTGTGGGTGAATAAAGTTTTACTATAATGCAATATTTCCTTGTAAAGGTGCAAAGACACATAATGTGCTTCCTTCATTCAAAAATTACAATATTAGCTCAAAAGAACAGGTTGATAGAAAAGAGTTTGGTCTACAGCAGCAGCGAATTGTGAGGATTTCATTTGATTGATAGCTCTGCTTGTTTTTGGCAAATCCTTTTTGATGCGAGCTAATAAATGTTGCAGCATTAAATCCTGGAGATTAGCAGGTGTTGGGAGAGAATGGAAATTGTCTTTGCGTTGTGCACTGTGTGCTCGAGGCACTGCAGAGGTGCAGGAGGTGCTGAAGGCCCTGTGAGAGCTCTGGGTAATTCCCACAGGGAGCACTGTGGACACATCCCTAGGGAACAAACCCCAGGGGTCAGCCTGCAGTAGCTAAAACAATCTTAACAGCTTCATAAGGCATTAGAACTTTAAAGATCATTAAATGATGCCTAGTTCTTACTATTTAAGATTTTTTTTTCATAAAATGTAGTTGACCATGAATTAGCTTCACAACACAACATTGATTGTAAATAGGGTAAAAAAATCTTATTTAATACAGTTGTTTTCAAAGAAAGCTCTGTGTGCTTATATGTGTTTAGAAATGTTAGAAGTTATCCTTGTGGCCACAGCCATTTGATAAAGCAGAGTGATTTGGCTTTACCTTTCCAGTTCTTAATGGTCATTGTGGTTAACAGAACTACTTATACCTCTAGACAGTAAAACCCTAATGCATAGAAAACGAGAATTGTGGAAGGGAGGAAATAGAGTTATATAATGTCTGTAAAATGTGGGAAGGTAAAGATGAGAGGTAGTGTAGGGCTTTTGAAGAAAAGGAGATAATTTAAACTCTCTTCTGTCAGTGTTAAGGGTAACAAAACCAAGAGTAAGTGTAGAATAATGGGCTAAACGGGAAGGGGAATGAAATTTCATTCACCTGCTGTAGCAAATGTTCTCTGTGTAGTATTCCAGTTTTACCACACAGAATAAGTAAAATGACTTCCTGAAAGAATTGAGTGGTAGTGGGGATTTTAGTAATTTAAAGAGAAGACTTAAGACAGTAGTGGCAAATTTCAAAAGGCTTGAGTAGATACTCCTGAAGACTGAACTTGGCTATTGTATTGTAAAGCAGCAAGACAGATGTATGAATCTAAGAATTATTAAAAGCTACGGGTAGTAACTGCAACTCAGGTGGTCATTTTTAACGCCTCATTTGTGAAGAATTGGGTAGACCAGGGTTGTGATGTTCCTTAGACTTTCTTCTGGATGATTACTTCTGTGGCAAAATGACAAAATGAAAAACCTTTTGAGGACTTAGGAAATGAGTCAAAATAATGCCAAATTAATTTTATTCTGTTGCTTTTATTCTTCTGGGATGGACAAGCACTCAGTGTTCAAGTAAAAAAATTACACTTCTCTCAAATAAAATACAAGGTGATTGCTGTTATCAGTCTACTGAAAACTTTCTAAAATGCTATCCTTTTGTGAAGCTTTAAGCACTTGAATTTGTCTGTCTTAGGAAATTTTGATTTTCTGAGTGTATGTGTTTTGTCTTCTATGTTTTTTTTCTTCCCTGAATTTTCCATTCTTTTGGTATAAGAAAACCATGATACCAGTTTGGATATAGGTGTGGATGGGAAAGCTGACAATTAAGACAGAAAACTTGTAAATAAGGATAAAAAAAAAAAAAGTTGAAATGCACTACATAGTCACATTTTGCCTCTCTTCATTTTTAGATATTCTTGGTGTTTCTGTGATGGAAATTTTCCATACTCCATGTATTTTATTCTCCTTTGACCTTGGATCATCTCTGTCACCGGGTACATTAAACAGCAGTCAGGTTCAGAGCCCCTTATAAGTGATAAAGGACTTCATGAAGTTTTACCCATCCTGTGATTATCAGTCTAATTTTCAGGTATGAAAATTACTGTAGTAATCTCAGAAGACAGTGACCCATAAAAGGTGTATGATTGAAAATCGGATATAAAATTGAAAATGTGATCATTGTTTCTTTAAATACACGTTTATGTGTTGGTGCCATCTGGCAGTACCTAGGTCTGCCCTTGATTAGCTGTCATTGCCTGGCTGGTCAGGTACAGGCATCAGGATGGATGTGGGTCATGAAGATATTCTCCTCTGAGATGAGCGTGGCCTTATTATCATTTATTTTTTCATAAGGACGAAAGGAAGGGATCACAGGGGAGGTAGAGCTGTTCATGGTTACTTGTGCTGTTTGAGCTGCGTGAATTTCCACTTTTCCTTATGCCTCTCCGCTCCTACCTGACAAGGATTTCAGGAAGTGTCTTCTACATTTAAGCCACAATTAGTTGTCCTGATGATTTCTCCCGCTCACCTGCCTAATTACCCGGTGAAGTCTGCAAATCAACCCGGCTGCAGCCAGAGCACACCTAATTGCACCTTCAATTTAGAGCACAAGTGGAGGGCTTGGGGAGATGTGCAGCCTGAGTGTGTGCTCATGAAGGGAACTGCCAAGGATTGTTTGTGGGCCCTTCCTCATAAAGTGGCTGTAGTTGAGGCATTGATTTAATTCTTCTCCTTCATCCTGAAACAATAGCTTGACTTGTAATCTGAATAATAGTTTTTTCTTTTCTTTGTAACTTTTGCATTAACAGTAATTACTGAGTTGCTGGAGGAACTGGAATGAGTCTCATTTTTTTTTAAACAGTTTGTGCCCTTTTTTTGCTTGGTATGCTTAAATATTTGAAGTTGCAGCTTTAAAATAAATTATTGACAGAAGCACCAAGGGTTTCTGTTGCTGCTCACTTGCAGGGTTACCTAAATATGCAACTAATCACCACAGGGAATGCATAAAAACCAGAAAATAAAACATTTCTACTGCAGTGCCTTGCAGTGTGTTGGCTACTGATGCAGATAAATTCATGGAGGAGTGGTACACTTGGGGGTAGATAGTGAGTGGTGTACAGACAGCTCTGGATAAACTGCAGTTTTTGATTCCCACTTCGGTAAGGGCACCCAGAAGAATTACTGTGTATATTTTTAGTAGCTTCTTGTTTCAGAAGCTGACATATACAATTACTGTTGTTGCTGTTGTACATTGCAAGACTTTTCATTATTCGCTTGGATGTTTTCACGGCTTCTATTTTTATTCACTCTTTCCATTCTTAAAAAACAATCCAGCTTTCTGCTTGTAGTGAGAAGTAAACGCTCCTCCTTAACTGCACAGAATAAAATTACTCAGGTAATAAAATCATCAAGTCAAAATGTCCTACTTCAATTCTGTTGCAAAATCCTGTTTGCAGTACAAATTTTAAATAGAACAATGTATGCATACTCCCCTTCTAGGGGAAATAATGGAATAATTACTACCAACACTTTTTTTCCTAGGTCAGAAGAATGACTCCTACAAAATTGCTCCAGTTTGCTACATTCCAACTATGGAACATAAGCAACCATTTTGATACATTTTAATTAAGAACAGTATCAACAATGTAGATATGCAGTTGTTATACTGGATTAGAAACTTCAAATTCTTTTCATGTAAGATGTATTGCTTCAACTTCTCTTCCTGCATCATGCTGAAACATCCTGTAATTAAAGCATCATGTTGGTTTGCAGAATATTCTCTTGTAGACAGGTAGTCTTGGTGAACTGATGAGATTAATATTTTTATTTCACTTTCAAATATGTGAAAAGCCATGGTTTTTGCTCTCACAGACTTCTGTAGAAAGCACTAATGGAAATAGTACTCCATCATCAAATATGACTGATTGGATTTTAGAAGCGGAGCTTTTTACTGATGTTAGTTTTCATGACAAAATAATAAAATAATCACTGTGTGTTGTCCCCATTCACCCCCAAGCAAGTGTAGGTGAGCAGACTGTGCACAGGCAAATGCCTTGGGGTCCTCTGCTGCTAAGAGTGGGATGGGGTTATTTGAGAGGCTTGTCATGAGCGGTCACACTGGGGGCAGAGGTGAGGAAATACCAGATTTTCAAACAGCTGGTCCATCAGACCAACTTGGGTCCGAGTCAGCTTTGTCAGAGCCACTTCTGCTTTGTTTTGCTTTTGGGGTTTTGTTTTGTTGTTTTTGTTTGTTTGTTTGTTTGTTTGTTTGTTTTTTTGTTTTCGTATCTTCTGACGGGGTTGGTGTGGAAGTTGGGAAGGATGGAGTGCAGTCTCTGGGCTTTGTTTTCCCACTCAAGGTGCTGTACAAAAGGTACTTTAGTAGCTGGTTTGTATTTTCAATACCTGGTGCCCAGCAGAGAGCCACGGGGGTTTGGCTGCACATCTCCACACGCTGTGACTTGAGGAGTTGCTTCCTCCGAGGGCCACTGCAGTCAGAAATCACGGGCACAGCTTGCAGCCAGCTGCTGGCTGTGCCACTTGGTGTGTGTCAGGTCGCCTTCAAGGATTTTTGCTAGTTTTAATATTACTCAAAATTTTGATCCTATGGGAGCAGCTAGAGCTGCCTAAAGTTGCAGTCTCAGAAGCTGTAATGTAGCTGCTTCCAGAAAATTTCATAAGTTGTTTACGCAAAGGAGACAAGGATGTAAAAGATTATTCAGTTACTCGGGAGGGAATAAGGAGCATACGGTGCTATGAGCTGTAGAAAACAGGAAGAAACCCCACAGGTATAAAATCAACACAAAATGTGAAGAAGGAAATTTTCCTGCAAAAGTCAGGTATTAACTACACCAGCACTTTTGTTACAGCTCCCTTTTTGTAAATCAGCTGAAAACTAATTCTTGGCAAGTTTCCATCACTTTGAAAATCATTTGTTAATCACTGCCACTTATCTGTGATAAAATCCAGCCTTCTGTTCTGTGGGTGGTTTGTTTGCTTTGATTTGTTTTTTTTTCCTGTTTTTGCTCTGAAAATGGTTTGTATTTTATGAACATTCAGAATTACCTGTGAACCCATTTTTGCATGGCATGACTCTGGAAAAATTCCTTTTGTAGCTTATTAATAGTTATTCAGTTTAGTTGGCCATATAGGTCTGGATTCTGACTTCTAGTAGCTTGTTTTTGAGTTCACACTGAATATGTTTATTCATTCTTGTTAAAAACTAAACAAATATTTAGAAAAAGGAAATGAAGGTTGATAATTTTTTAACTATTTATCTGGGGAGTCATGGAGTTATCACAAGAATCCATTTTATTTAAGGCCTATAGTATAAGAATATATAGGAAAGCCACAGTGTTAGAGCCTGTCTCATAGCCCAACACCTTCATTTCAGTCAAGTATTTGCCTCCAGACATTTCAGTAGGAGCTGTTGAAGTGGATCTGAAGGAATTGTTTGGCTCTTATATTAAAGCTCAGAGCCAAGGAGAGATTTTGAGCCGAGTGTCTGTTGTGAGTAGTGGGTCTGTAGACAACAAATGACCTTCCTGTGCATTAATGGAAAATTCAGTGACAGGAATGCTTGGAAATTTTCATCCACTTTAGTGTAACAGCTCTGCCAAAGGCAGGTCCCCACTTCTGCATTGGTAAGATCTTTGTCTTCTATCTCCGTCTCCGTTCATCTGAATTGTAATTATAACTCTTCTAACTTTTAAATGTCAAGAAACCAAAAAGAAATAGATATTTTTTTATTTTATAGAATTCATCCTTCCTGTATTTTTCGTTGGAATCAGACAGAAGGGAAACTCTGGAGAAAATGAAAAGTGCCATTCATTTCTTGCTCTAAGTCAAAACTCCTAGTTTGGATGGATTTCTGCCAGAATTTCTAAGGTAGTCAGTGATATGCTCTCACCGTTATTAGTACAAGTATTAAAGCATGCCTGGAGTGCTTGACAACATCCCTGCTTTTCATGGCACTATTATCCTCTTGCTAAGAGTATGACTGACTCTTAAAAATATTCTTTAGTACTGCCCAGTCTCCATCATAGTTCTCTGCTGTTACATTTATTAAAAAAAACCTATGGTACCTGATTTGTTCGATTTCTGTTGTTTCTGCTCATCATTCCCACCCTGTAACAGCTATGCAGGGATGTATTTCACAAATACTTCTCTTCTGGCAGTGATGACACTTGCATGGATCATTAAGAAATGAGTCTCTTAAAATATTTTTAACTGTACACTTCAGAGGGTGATGTGATTGCTGCAGCAGTTACTATTTCCATAGTTGTTTTACCCATGCTCACGATCTGTGTCTTTCCCCCAGAAAATGTAGTGAAACACAAGTGATGATTACTTTCTCTTTATGGGCAGTGCAGAGATGCCCTACTTTATTTAACAAAAATAGCAAATTAGACACAAGAAATCAACTGCTGTGTTTCATACTTCATGAAAATACAGGACACCCTTCTCTGTGTTTCTCTAATTCAGTTTATTGCTTTTCTGCGTTGTCCATGGAGCCAGGCAAAACATGGAGCTCTGTGTGAAGTAGGAACTCCATGTGGAATGACAGAGTGTCTGTTTCTGGTTCATCCTCTGGTTTTCCTCTCCATCCTGCTTTACTTCTATGAGCTCTGAAAACACCAGATCCAGGCACCTTCCATGCTTAATTCTGTGTGTCCCTAGCAGGGCTGGACCGTCCCAGCTGTTGCTGCCATAGGAGCCTTCTCCAAGAGTCGGAAGGTCACAAGGGATCATTTATCCCTACAATCAAAGGTTCATTTGTGCTCCTCAGAATGTCCAGGCTTTGCTAGAGCACTCCTTGGTGTATTTATGCATTTCTTTGCTTTCCAGTAAAAACAGCATCTGGAAAGGTTTGCCAATAGGAGCACCTTGACTCTTACTGGGTGGCTCACATTTCCCAAAGAAACATGATGGATAAAGGGTCTTTGAAGGGTTTTATTCAGATAGGTTTGGCCATTAGGTAAAATGAGTTTGCAGGGAAAAAAAAAGGTGGATTTTTACATTATGTGGAAGTATACTGAAAAAAATCAATGAACCCGGTAAAATAGCCAAGAAATGCCTGATTTTTTTTCCCTCCTAGTACTAAATTGGCTTTTTAATTGAGTGGAATATATGTAAGGAGATGCTTTTGTGACCCATTGTCTTTCTATAAATGCTTTTTTATAGGCTCTGTGTGTGTGTATGAGTGTGGGAAAAATGTGATGTCCTTAGTGCTGTGAGGACTTACACTGTTTTTAAGTGAAATGTGATCTTGGCTCTGCTGGGTCATTATATATATTAACTCTATATAACTTAGCATAATGTATTAAATGTACAAATTTCCTGATCACCTCTCTTGTCTTTTTCGCCTAAAAAGTGCAGGAGAAAACCATATCTTTATTTCTGATCATTGTCTCATAGTATTCCACTGCTTTAAACAGAATTCCATTTTCTGGGAAAACAGGTAATTTAATGATGAAGCAGACTGGGAAAAGCTAAATGATAAATTTCTAATTAGAGACCAGTTATAATGAGTGAGTAATTTTGCTTGCTACACTTTTGTTGACAGATATTTACATAGAGTTGTTGGTTTCCCATTCTCACCTGAGCTTGGGAAACTCAAGTAACTTTGTACTGCCTTAGATCCCTCTAAACACAGAGATTGTGTTTGTGTTCCCTTTTCTGGTACTGACGCTCCTTGGTTTATTTACATTTTGATTTATTTATAGGAATGTTGCCTGGAATACTATTTATCTGTATATATATTCAGTGATATGTGCGTGTGTGCACATATATATGTGCACAGAGTCTTATTAAGGCACATTTGGATTTGAATTACTTGTTTCATTTGCATGCAATTTATGTGTAAATCTGAAAACAAATAGAAAAATACTGATGTAAATTTGTAAAATAACCTTTACAAACGTGTTCCATAGTTTGGTAACTGCTGATTTAATCTCACTCATCTAAAAAATGTTTCTGTCAGATCCATTCCCCAGGACTCTTAAATGGCATAAAATTAAGCATATGTACAAATACCTGAACAATGAGAAACTCCAAAAGGCAATTTTGGTTTTTCTAATCTGACAGTCAACTTACTTGAAAGTCATGCACCAGTGCATTTTTGCCATTAAAAATAGGGCGTGTTAAATTTAAACTGTAAAGTTACGTGGCATAGACCTGAATATGACTTGTGTGACGTTGCTGCAGGTTGGTAACCTTTGCTGTTTATCTAACCTTAAGTGAACTGCAGTGTTGTGTTGTCAAACACATCTGCTCATTAATGATGAAATTTTTGTCAGTTTTAAAAATCATCTGTTATGGGACCTCACAAATACATTGGGAAATAAAAATACGTGTTAAAGCCTTTTTTTTTTTTAAAGCAATCAGGCAAAGTATAACTTTGTTTCTGAGCAATGAAAAGGACAAATTCCAGCAAATAGCTTTGTTATATCTGTAGAAAGATCTATAGGTATGCAACATGTATAGCCTGTATTCATTTATTTTTTATGTCCTTTTTTCTTGAGATTTGTTATTTTACTTGGTTGGGGGATTTTTCTTTAACAGGATGAGAATGGCAGACATATTTTACTATCTTGTGACATTTCATTTAAGTTAGGATCAATAGGAATATGTGAAAATACCTTTTTTGGCCATAAATGGCTGTGCCAGTGTTTATACAGACTTCTTGTGTTGCATCATAGTAACCTGAATAAAATCATGTTTATGCCTACTGCTTTGTCATCTTTTTCTGTCCTTGGCCTTACTTGCTTTAGTAAAATACTTCTAAGAATTTTCTTTAATTCTGTCAAATGAGCTGTTGATTTCCTGTAGGTGCTAATGGCGCATGGGCTCTCTGGAAATGAGCCGCTTGTTTTATTTCCGTGTAATCTCGCAGGCAGTCTTCACCATACAGAAATAGGTTTTCCTAATCAGACAAAAACCTCATTGGCTTCAAGATGGGACTGGTGTGAGGAAAAGAAGACGTGGCATGGTGTGAGTACTGGGACTTTGGTCCAAGGAGGACACGAGGAATATAACCTGAAGTCACAGCAGAGCTATTGGTCAGCCTCAGCCCCGCAAAAGGGTGTGAGACTGCTCTGGACAGCCTTCTGTCTGGAGGTGAGGTTTGCAGGGGAGGTTGGAGTCGTATTTAATAAAGCTGTTCATTAGCTGTTATCCTTAGGAACTCGCAGAAATCCCCATAGGTGGCTTCCTGTGGCTTTCATGTCCCTCTGTGCTTCCGAGTCTCAAGATGCTTACTCACGTCTTGTCAGAACTTTGTTATTCTCCTTAACTCTGCCAAGTATTTCTGCTGGAAAGAAAGAGTACAGTATTTTTACTTCTGAAACTTTGTTAGAAACAAACTATAAAAGATTGTGAACACAGGATGAAAAGGGATGACAACTCTGAAATCCTGGGGCTCAGTGAAGTTGCCTCTGATGCTGGCATTGTACCTCTTCATCGAAGTGCCTCGCATTCAGCTCAGCTCCCAAAAGCCTAAGGAGCTCCCTTGCCTGCTGCAGCTTGTCTCTACATGTGACTGCTCTTTTTTTTCAGATACAAACCACTTCTGTCATCCATTGTTACTTTATTCAAGTCTCCCTCTGCCCCAGCTACTCAGCAGTGCTTATGGCAGTATTTTCCACGACCTGCATTTTCCATAGTTTAATGTTGTGCACTGTGATAGTTTACTTCCCCCCTGCCAGTTTGAATGCTACTATGTTAGCTAAAAAAACCCAGATGGCCACAAATTTTCACTTGTGCAGGTGCCACACTGTTTTGTTCAGTTGTGCTGATCCACCTCTCTACTTAAGCATTTATTACATGCAGGAGTAATGACCAAAGGTTTAAACTCATCTGCTGTGATTAGACCTTGAACAAGAGTTTCAGCATAATGCTTTAGAAGTTAAGCTTTTACTTGTTTGTCTAGTGTGATATATAGCTCATTGTCATGGAGTAGATGTTACAAGGTACACTGCAAAATGAGTGGGAAGATGCGGAATGTATTCTTAATGCTGGCCATAATACATTAAAAAGATTCTATAAATGTTTCTGGTCCCTTTTTTTTTGTGAGTAGCTGGAAGTAAGGGTGTTGGCAGAGATGTTCCAAAATACCCCAAATTACCAAAATTCAGTTCATGAAGAGGCACTTGCGGAAAGATCCCACTGCATAGTGCAAAAATGATCAAGCTGAAAGAAAGCACGAAATGTTTTGCAAGGTTAATAACCAGTGCGAGTGATCAACGCTTCTCAGAATGACTTATATGTGCACATTTATTTTAGGTTATTTTTACTGAGGAGGGGTGGGTTTGGGTTTGTTTTAGTTGTTTTGGTCTGGGTTTGTTTTCAGTTTGGCTCTGCAAAAGGAGGGCTTTGTTTTACCAGTGCAGCCCAAAGAAATAAAAATATGAAGACAGATTGTTCCCATATCCAAACCCTGCACCTGTTCTGAGCAGGGTAATTGCTAACAAGCTGCTCTCTTTTTAAAATGCCCGTTATCCATAGAGCTGACAGAATCCTGCATTCCTCTGAAAGTGGCATTTTACAATGACTCTGAAAAGAAGTGCCAATGTTTTCATGAATAAAGATATTGACCAGGGAAAGCAATTGTGGGATCATAATCATTGAGGCAAGAACTGTAGCAACAGGATCTTATAGCACAGCGGATTGTAAAGGGAACATGAGGGATGAAAATGATAGGTACTTATGCAAATGGATTAGAACTACCCTGTGCCACTTTGTGGATCTGTCTTTGAGTCTCTCTTGCTATCTAGGCCATGGGATTAGTCAAAAACAGCTGGAAAGGAATGGACACAATCACTTAATCACAAAATCAGAAGGCTTGCGGGGGTAATTTCCCTTCAAATAGCACACTGCAAACCTGGGGCAGGTAGTACTTAATATCAGTTGCAAGCCCAGCTCTATAAAGAGCTTTGGAAAGACTTCTGTCTTTCTATTATAAGTGTATTGAGTCTGTCTTTTAAAACACCTGAAATGCGACATGAAATTATTTGTCTTTTTTTCATTTATCACCTTTTCTTCATGTTTGGGGAATGCAAATGGCAAGGGTTTAATGAAGTGATATTGTTGTGATTACATCTAAGCTGCAGAGTGAGACTCATTCTCATTCCTACTGCAAAGCAAATTACATTTGCTTTTCCTACTCTAATGCACTTTGCCCCTGAAATTCTTGACAAAATAAGGGGGGAGCTGTGATTCTTCTCTGTAGGCTTTATCCTGGTGACAGAACAGCATAAAAAAAAAAAAAGAAAAAAGATGAAGCAGATGATTCATTCAAAGATTCAGAAGATGCCGTGCTGGCAGAAATTGCTACAGCCCCAAACTGCTGCAGCCCCAAACTGCTACAGCCCCAAATCTGCTACAGCCCCAAATCTGCTACAGCCCAAAGCTCCTCTAAGATCCTTCATCTGTCCTTGGTGCCTCTACACAAAACCAGGCAAGCACCAGACACTGCTGCAGCTGAGTGCTGGTGGGTTTTGTGTTCCAAATACCCACAGTCCAGGGGTAAACACCAATGTGCATCTGCAGACCTGGACTGTCTGGCACGTCAGCTTGGTAAAGTTCACTCCTGACTGCAGAAATTATGGCAGAATCTCTGCTTTCAGTTGGAGCTGTACCCAGCAGAAGCAGTTAAAACTGCTTGAATTCATGTTCTTAATTTTTATAGAGGAATGCATATTTTCTGCATTTGGCTCATCCCACCGTTTGTCAGCTGGGTCGATGCAGCATGGGCAGGAGCTCTATGAGAAAAAGCAGTTTAGTTAAACTCCAGCTCTCAGGGTTAGCTTGTCTCTGAAAGTTTGGTTTTCACTTCTTCTCCCAAAGGGGATGCTGCATTTTAACTAATCAGTGTCTTCTGGAAAAGCCTGGCAGAGGCACTCTGTAGTCCTCAGGCTTTATCCAGTGCCCTTCCACATCCCTGCTTCCACCAGGCGTTCTCCTACTGCTTCTGGCAGTATTTCCATGGTGGAAACTGTACTGTGGTTTGCACAAATAGTTTTCCAAGAAATCTGGAAAATGCTGTTAAGATAATTCAAAAACCTGACTTACTAATGCAGCATGCTATGCCAGTGTTTTCTGGCCTTTTGTTCTCTTACAACAACCTTACTTGTACACACTTGCTGGAAAAATTATGTCTTGAAGACTTTTTATCCTCATTGATTAACAATAAAACTGTTCAACTTGATAAGCTTTAGGAAGGAAGCTATGACTTTTTTTTCTGGTTATGCTGCTTACAAGAATGATTGTAAGTTTATTCAGGTAAAAATATGGAAATATTTGAAAGTTTTTTGACTTTTCTTCTACTACATCTCTTAATTCTGAGTGATTATTTTTCTCAAATCAATATCCCCAATACTGCTTAAAATATGTGCTTGCATTTCTGTGTCAAGAGATAAAAAATATTTCTAATTGAAATAAACCTAATGGAATTTAGTTTCATTTTGTTATTTCTCTTGTAATAGGAACTTGGGTCAGGTCTTCTTGTTACAGACTTGTGTAATACAGCCATTATGGGGGAAATGATGTAGTTTTTTATTCTAAAGATGAAAAATCCATGTCAGAATCTGTATTTCATTCAAAAATAGGGAACAAAAACTCAGAACTACTGAATGAGGCTGCAGCCTTCTACAACAGGGTTGCAGTGTTGGTGTATCAGGGAGAAGCAGCTGACGTGGACTTGTGCAAGGCTTTTGATGCTGTCCCACAAGACATCTTTGTCTCTAAGCTGAGGAGGCATGGATTGACTGATGGAGCACTGGATAAGGAATTGGCTGGATGGTTGCACTCAGAGAGTTGTGGTCAATGGCTCAATGTCCAAGTGCAGACCAGTGACAAGTGGGATTCCTCAGGGGTTGGGACTGGTGCTGTTTAACATCTGTGTCAGGGACATGGACAGTGGGATCAAGGGCACCCTCAGCAAGTTCCCAATGACACCAAGCTGTGTTGACACCCTGGAGGGAAGGGGTGCCATCCTGAGGGACCTGGACAGGCTGGAGAGATGGGCCTGTGATGTGAATTCATCAAGTTCAATGCCAAGTACAAGGTCCAGCACGTGGGTTGTGGCAATTCCAAGCACAAATTCCAAGGAGAATGGATTGACTGCAGCCCTGAGGAGAAGGGCTTGGGGTGCTGGTGGATGAAAAGCTCAACACGACCCAGCAATGTGCACTTGCGGCCCAGAAATCCAATGGCATCCTCTGTGAGCAGCAGGGCGAGGGAGGGGATCCTGCCTCCCTGCCCTGCTCTGGTGAGACCCCACCTGCAGAGCTGCATCCAGCTCTGGGGCCTCCAGGGTAAGAAGGGTGTGGACCCTGTTGGAGGGAGTCCAGAGGAGGTCACAAAGATGCTCAGAGGGCTGGAGCACCTTTCCTGCAGAGACAGGCTGAAAAATTGGGGCTGTTCAGCCTGGAGTAGTGAAACCTCTGGGAAAATCTTAGAGCAACTTCCAGTACCTAAAGGGTTTACAAGAGAGCTGGAGAGGGGCTTTTTACAAGGGCTTGGAGTGACAGGACAAGGGAGAATGGCTTTAAGCTGAAAGGGGACAGGCTTACATTAGACAGAAGTAAGAAATTCTTCACTGTGGGGGTGTGGCACTGGAACAGGTTCCCAGGAGAAGCTGTGGATTTCCTGGCAGTGTTCAAGGCCAGTCTGCTTTGAGCAACCTGGTCTAGTGGAAGGAGGCAGGGGGGGTGGACTGACCTGGTCTTTAAGGTCCCTTCCAACCCAAACCATTTTATGATTCTATGCCACAGACTGTGATATTCAAAGCCATGTCTTGCTGCTGCTTAAAAGATTTTCATGCCTGTAGTGAATCAGTTTGTCATCAGCCTGTAAACTGTGTTTGGAGATGGAGTATATATTTAGAAAACAGCCTAGAAAAGGAGAGAGAAAGATGCTTCAGCCTATTTGGATTATATTTGCTTTGCATATTTGCTGGATATATTTTTTCAGCACTTCCCTCTGAAATACCTTGTGTTGCAGTGGCGAGTGGGATTTAGCATAGAGGGATGCAGAGGGGTTGAAATGACTCATGCTTTCCTCTGACAGCCTCAACCTGTCCTCCCTCCCACACCCAGTCTCTGCAGGTTTTTGTTTTAGCCTTTCTTTTGGTTACTGCTGCAGCATTTGCAACCTCTGTAATGCTATAGCACATGTGTAGTGCATGCTTTTGTAAGACCAGTCTTCTAGGGGTCTTTTCGACAGAAACTGAATGGAGACAATCACAGAGCAGAAACGTTGGGCTTTGACCTTTGGTTGCACACACTGAGATCCCTGATGGTGAGTGCTTGTAAGCTCTTGGTAAATGTGGTCTTTAGCATTTGGCAGCAGTAGGCATTGGGATCTCTTAACGTTGGTGTACAGTGTTTTTTTGCAAGCAGCGTTTCGTTTTTCTCTTTGTAGCTATGTTTTAGTAAGGTATTACTCAATCACAAATTGCATTCAGAAATATGTATTACTTGAGGATTGTTTTTGGCAACAACGCAATTAAATGGTTCGTGAAAAAGCTCCTATAAATAATGAGAAAACTTGCAATTGTATTATTCTTTGCGCAGCCATTTTCTGATTCATTAGAGTCAGACTGTAAAATCTATAATAACATTATAGGTAGTGTCATATATAAACCACCATATTCAAGAGTTGGTATTTTTTCAAACCACATTAATAGAAGAGCCTGTTTAGAAGATTAAATCCTTAAATCTCCATCTGTGTCTGTGTTTTTGTTAAATACAAGTTAGCAGATAGTTATGGGGAAACTGCATGGTCTCAAAAGCTTCTCATTGTATGGCTGTCTGTGATGTTTCCTCTTGAATGCCTCTATCTTCTTGTCACACTCAGAAATCACGGCTTCTGCCTTGCCAGTGATTAACAGTCCAAACATCTATTTAACTGCCTTTTGCTTATGGCCATTTTAAAAAGCAGCACAAGGCTAAAAATATTTTATTGTTGAAGAACTGCAGCTTTCACTATTTTAAAACTTTGTAGGTTATAGTTCAAAAGTTGCATTGGTTAGCATCAAAAAAGTTAATTGGAGATGCCCTCGATAGTGATTGTGCTATGAATTCACTTTATTACAGTAATTTTTCTAATATTTAATCACATATTCTTTGTGTACAGTAACTTCATAAATGTCTTACAACAATGTTGTCACTCAATATCAAAACATCATCATGACCTATAATAAATTCTAATAAAATAATTTGATGCAACTCATAATTTTTATCCAAATATTAAAACCAAATATCTTAATGGGAGACAAGTACCTCTTTTTATGCCAGTCTCCAAGTTTTCAGCTAGCTGGAAGCTCCCTTCTTTCTCACTGTGGCTACCAATAAGCTTTGTATGCTCAGTAATTGATTCATCTCTTTGATATTCTCCTTGCAAAAATTTGCAGAAGTATTTAAAATGAAGCTTTATTTTTAGAACTGAACAATATTCATGTCTGCAGAGAAGAACCTTGTGAATAAAGAGGACTTGGTACACTTTTTAGAGGCATTCATCAAGTTGTCCAGCTTCTGTCATTTTAAGTCAGTTCTTTGGAACAGCGTTTCACGATGCTCTAAGGAAACTACAGTTTTCTCACCACCACCTGGTTCTGAGAGCTTCTAATTCTTGTCTTAAATTGGATTCTGTCAGGGGTCATTTAAATAAGGCTAATACTGTGATGTTTAGAATAAGTTTGTGTTTCCTGGACTGTGCTATTAACACTTTAAAATAATTTTTACTTAAGGGAAAATAGTAGCTTGGATCTGAGCTCACATGCAGGACACAGAAGTTCTGTATTTTTGTGGAAAGGCTGTGGATCCTTGCCATGTCAGCGTGGCCAGGGCTGTCCAGGGAAGATGGAACCACACAATGCTCATATCCTAGGGGTCACCAAAGGGGCTCATGAAGCAGTCATGCAGACCTTGAAGACCTGTGTCTAGGGCTAGTCAGGCTGTGGTAATTAGTATTTCACGAGGTGGGAAGGAAAATGAGGGAAGCAGGCAGGCTTGAAAGTGGTTGGGAGGCAGCAGCAATGGGGTGGGGAAAGGGGACAGGTGCCAGGAGTTCCTGCTTGCACCATTTTTTTCCCTTGAGTGATGAAGACAGGAGTCCTGAACTTTAATAAAAAACACCACGGGTATCTATACTGTGTTGCTGGTTGTGGTAATGAGGTTCTTCCACATGGTGATCCCGGGAAAGCTGCAGAGTTCCTTGTGGGAGGGACTGGCCACAAATCCTGCGCTGCAGCTGCCCTCAGTCACTCCTGTGTGCTGTAGTTGAACATCATCCATTGCCTGACACTGGGTCAGTATCAACACCCAGGAGGAGGTTTCTGTGATAATAAAAGGGTTCAGTTGTTCTGACAGGACTGGCTGCAGCCCAGGCTGCCGGTGGCCATCGCCTGGATTTGGGTGCGGGGAGGGGCAGGCTGGCACCTCTCAGGTGAGGGAGCTGCTCCTGTGATGACCAGCCATGAGTAGGGGCTGCTCTTCCACTCTGGTGAGACTGAAAATCTCAGAAATGAGCCATCTCAGGCAGGCTGGGCAGGATGATGGGTCCAGCAGGCAGAAGACATGTTGGGGAGGTGGGGAGGTTCCTTGCTGGGAGCTGTGATGGGCTGAGGACTGCTGTGAGAATTCCCTGTGGGATTGCTTCGAGATTGTGTTGGGCAATTCCCCTTCTGTTTCCTGGAAAAGAGGACCAGGGAGAGAAGCTGTCTTTTACAAGTAGAAATGAACAGGCAAGGGCTTCAAAAAACAACATTAAAAGTTAAAGACACTATTGCTGCTATGGGTGATCTGTGATGCTGAGGTGGTGCATGTGAGCCAAGAAGGCAAAAGAACATTGCCACTTCCTGTTAAGACTTCTTCATTTCACACTCACTGTAACCCAGAAATGCAAAATGAAATAATGTGTATGTGAAAAAAAATTACCACACTTTTGGAAGCTTGTAAAACATAGCAGGAGGTGGTTTTTATTTTTTTGTTGTTGTTGTTGTTTTTTGCAGTCTTACCATAGCATTTAATTTTGAGACACTAAAGGCATGTGTAATTGTGGGAGAGGAACATTTCTGCTTGCCAAATCTAGATAGAAAAAATATTGTTTTCCGTGAGGGAAGGTTAGGGTTGTAAGAAAAAGCTGTACTGGTTTTGTCATTGTGTTGTTGGATGTTTATGTGCTGTTTGGTCTCAAGCTGTACCATGAATGCGGGCAGTGCATTTCTGTTATTGAAAAAATGTAAATGGTGCCTGGCAGGAGTTAAACGTGTAACCACAGAGGATGCAGGCTTAAGTGCACTGGTAGTTACAGAAGCATTCATTTGACATTTGTTATAAGCTACTGTTGTTTTTTTTATAACTAATAGGGGAGCAGTTTACAGTTGATCTACTGCATAGAGAAAAAGAGCTTGTAGCTTCAGATGGAATACTTGCAGCCTCAGGCAGTTTTGCTAATGCTTTCTCTTACAAATAAGTTTAATAGTGTGCATTAAAAAGGATGTGTATTTAAACCTTTATGGTCCATACCATGTTAGGTAGAATTACAGTAAATTGCTACATTTCATTTCTGTAATTATCTTATAGACTGCTAGTTGATATTGTCCTGAAGTTTATGTTCAGGACATTTTAACACCAGTTGTATTTTGGACAGCTTGCATAAGATCATTTCATTGTCTCTTAGGGATATAAAATTACATACCTATATTTAAAAAAAAGAAAGAGATCTATTAAAAAAGCATGAGAGTTACACACCTTTGGATGACTCTGTGCACTGTGGAGAAGGGAGGGATCATGATCACCTCCCGTGCTGTGATTATGAGTGTGCACAGAGCAATTTTCCTGTCGCTAATAGTTCTGGAAATGTATGTTTATGAAACGTGGTCTTTTCCTTTTATTTCATTTTTTTCCATTCCTGTAGGAACTTGGAAGTAACAGCCCTCCGCAGAGGAACTGGAAGGGAATTGCTATTGCGCTGCTGGTGATTCTAGTTGTTTGTTCACTCATCACTATGTCAGTCATTCTTTTAACCCCAGGTAACCTACTTCTTTATTTTATCTTATTAAAGGTGTATGATTTATAATGCAGTCATCAAAAGCTACAAATGTTGAAGTGTCTCTTGCTTTTAAGCATTTTTAATTTGTGGCTGTTGTAGATTTGGTGCATGTAGGGACTCGGGAGCTACTGGAGGCCTTGTGGAGCAGAAATGTTTGGGGTTGGCAATAGGGCCTTAGGATTGTGTCAGCCTTGAGAGGGCTACAGCAATCCTTGTGAGCCTGAGCAGGTGTGAGCTGACTTCAAGAGTTTGCTGTTGGTTTTTGATTCACAAATTTCAGATTCAGAGATGAGCTAAGAGAAAGTTGTATGCCATGGAAAACCAATTCTGAGAATGAAACTTCTCGCTGAATCACAAACATGGATCTTCCATAGGTACAAGCACAAATTTCTTCCCCTTCCTTTCTTTCAGAAACAAAGAGGGGAAAGTAATGGTTCACAGCAAAGAAAAAGGGAGATGGTAAGAAGTAGACAAAAAGAGCAAACACTACACAAGTTTTAAAGAAAAAAAAAATTGAATCCTTTTGCCAGTTTTAAAGTTACATTGTAAAGTACCTGATTTGCATGGCATGCCTAGAGAGTAAATATTGGTCTGCAAATATTTTGCCATTCAAGTGCTCAGTTTGTGTAAACCAGAAAGTTAATGAAGCTCTTTTTAGTTAAATAATGGCTCCAGACTGTTTGGCCACGGGATGAAATCATCGAGGGAAGCTGGCTGAGTCTGTGCATGAGCAAGTACAGCAGCAGAGTGCTGCTGCTTTAAAGGAAGGTGGTGAGGCTGAATGGTAAAGGATCAAAAAGCTTTGCTTGTCAGAGGGGATGAGACAGCTGGAAAGAGTATGCAGGAACACTATGGATAGTCTGCTTCCCCTGTTTTGTATAAATATCTGTTCCTTATGCATGGTGCTGTCCAAGATGACTGCTTATTTCCACTTAGATCATGTTGAGAAAAATAAGAGCAAAGTTGTGCTGCTGTAGTCTCAATGTACAGGAGCTTCTTCAGGGAATAAAACAAAGAGATTTGGAGGGCAAATGATAGCGTATCCTGGTACACTTTGAGACAGAAGACTGTTTTTTGTTTCAAGGAGAGGTAGCTTTTTTCTGAAGACTTGTAAAATATCAGGTGTTTGCTGGAATCTACAGTAATAACTATCAGTTGTGGCTCTTATATCTATATAGAATTATTAATAATGTAAAAACATAAACTGAAGTCTTTGAAAGCACTCATGGAAAAAGAATAAACAACCTAGGGGAATGTTAACTTTTTAAAAAAAATGTTAAAAAAGCTCAGTGAATTGCAACATCTCTGAGGCTGTTTCAAAATCCAGAGATCTTCCTTGAAAACTTGTGTAAGCTGGGACCTACATTTCAGTTCAAGTCATGCAAGTGAAAACTAGTTCTGTCAGCTCAGATGCTCTAAGAGATCCCATAGAGACTGTAAAGCTTGATATAAATAAAAACCTTTCTCCCAGAACTATCTAGGGCTGTAAAACTGGGCTTTCTTGTGGCTTGGAAATGCTTACCATGGAAGGCTTTGGAGGTACACTGTAGGATAGATACTTCCCCTGTTTTGGCCCTAATCAAGTGCTGTTCTCCCTTCACTTTCATTATTAATTTGTTTGATTATTGTTAATTATTAATACAGTTGGGGCAGAAGATATTTTGCTACTCTGTTGGTCTGCTGGCAGGTACTAAGCACTATAGCTGAAGCTATTTTATCATGAATATGTGTTAAGATCACTTTGGGATGTCCAGTATTTGAGGGAAGGAAAAAAGTTGGAGACCCCCCTCACATCTGGCTATTGTGAAGTGCTCAATTCCAAGCTGATCCTATTTTGTTATTATAAATATTTGGGTTTGAAAATCCTTCTCATAAAATATAATGGGTCTGAATGAAGATATTCAGTGCAAGTGTCCTTTGTTACCTTGGGATGCTTCAGTGTTCATTTCAAGTACTATTTTGAGCATCAGAGAGTTCTCTCCCTATTTAGTTCTGCCTGTACGGATGGGTGCTTTTTAGATTTCATGTAAATTCCCCTAAACTCTGTACATCATGCTGCTTCTTTTTATGGAAATGATGATAATTTCAGATGGTCATTGCTCAGAAGCCTGATTTTTTCACTGGTGTTTTTTGGAGGCAAAAGTGTATTTACTGATATGCCAAACACAACAGCAATGATCTCTTTTGCAGCAATTATTTACACATTGTTTTGTCCACAATATAAGAAACTCTTAGGTCTGTGTACACTAACAGTTGTCATTTGAGCTTTCTCAAATTTTGAGCAACAGCTTTCCTGCCTTTTAATAGAGGGATTAGTGCTTCCAAATGGGTTAGCAAATTTTTAAAATAAAGTGTAATTCATATGCAAAAGGCTTCAAAGAGGCTTTAGCTTCCACTTTAATATAATTTCCACAGAAATGATATTAAAACTAAAAGGAAATTCGTGATCATTTTTTCTTATCTTATATTGCATGAAATATAACTTGACTATACAATACTAAGCAGGATCTCTGTTGAAATAAGAGATGTATTTTGACCTATTAACCTCTTAGCTTCTGTTCAAATCTGAAACCTCCATGATGCAATTATGGTTGTGGTTTTAGTAAATTGTACCAACAATATTAGTGATGTTTTTGATCATTTTATCTTGTTTCTCATCTCTGACAATCCTCAGAATCTTTATAAATGTCTTATTGCTCTCAACAAAGAGATGGAAAAGTTGAAGATCAGACCATCCAGTGATGTAAAACATTAGTGGCAGAGTCTGAACGAACTCTCAGACCAGTAACCACTTGTTGGGGCTCAGCAGCTCCCTGTGAGCCCCCTTGGACTAAGGAGTACATTAAATGAACCCCATTGCTCCCAGCAAGTGGAAATTGCTACACTGCTCCATACCTGGGAGTAGAAGGCTTGCAGGCAAATATCCCTGCTGGTTTTCTTCAAAATTAGATAAGTGCAATGATAAAGAAAGTGCACAGAGATGCCAAAGAATGAGGTTACCCTTGTTGAAGCAGGGGACTGGAATGGAAAAACTTTGAAGTTTCAGCATAAAAGCCTGTCTGTCCTCTGGGGCAACTGCAGAGGACAGTGATTTTTGTTTAATATTTGGAGTGGATTACTGGAGAAGTATTTAAGAGGAAACAAAAGAAAATACTTTGGGAATAATCTTTTAAATACAGCTTTATATTGGGAATTAGTGGCCAGCATGGAAATGCCTGTCCATGAGATGCCATCATTTGGTTTGTATGTCAGTATAAATATTACACAGGTACCTTTCTTCTGCTTTTTTTCTATTTCATGGTTTTGAGATTTCATCACACACCTGCCTATACTGAAATAGTCATAGGTAGATTTTTAGATATAAATGACTTTAAATCATTCCTGCCTTTGAATCAGCTTGTTTTTGCTTTGCATCATGACAGTATGTTCCACGTTGTAGGAATGAAGACCTATCTGACCAACCACTGTTGATCTGTATTTCAGAAATGACAGTTGTTTAATTGGAGGTATAAGCAGCTGAAAGCTTTTATATGAGAAACCACTTAAGAACAGCCTAAGTGTTGTATGGGTGTGGCCACCCCTGTACAGGTGTTTCACCACAACACTTAAGGCTGTTTTTTCATTTTGGGACTGACAGTAGTTCTACCTTCATGTTAACTTACAGTTTCTGAAGGTGTGGAAGACTTGAATGCTTTTTCTAGGACTCACTTACTGAGTTATTGATGTTGGCATTTAAACCATGCCTGCTGATAGGCGCACTTACTGCTGAGCAAAGTGGCACCTACCTCTAATCGTAGACTCAAGGAAAACTCACACATGATGGAAAAAAAAGGACACCTTTTCAGAAAAATCACTTTAGAGAACATTTAGGTCAGACCAACTGTCAGAAAATGCTTTGTGTGGAGAGGGTTGAGTAAAATCAAGCTCTGGGAAGAGAATCCATTTGGATTATGTCCAGTAGATAAACTGTTCAGGGTTAGGACCGACCTCTTCATACCCTCTCTTGTACTGCTCTTAAAGGAAAAGAAAGCAAACTACAATTTTTTTCTGTGATGTGGATATTCATTGCAAGAAGATCCAGGTTTCTGTTCAATTCTGTATAGACTCCCTGTAACTACTGTAAATTGGCAGGCAGCTTTTGATATCTGACTATTTTCCTTTGTCATGCAAACACAAAGTGAGCTATACTAATTCCCAGTTACACTTGTTAGCTTGCATACAGTTTACTAGTGGTGTTTTTCCACTTTTCAGATGGCATTTAACATCAAGCCTTTATCCTAATTTCTAGCGTAAAAACTTTTTTTTCCACAGAGAATTCGGTAGGGAGCTTCAGTTAATGGCATACTACACTACATAATTATTAGTTTTATTCCCTAAGTTAGAAGGCAAATTTTATGAGGTGCTTTGACTACATTTAACCTGCAAAAATAACATCCTATAAACTTGTGAAAAGTAGCAAGGGCATTAATTTCTACTTTTGCAGTCTTCTAGTTCAGTAAGCACAAACAGGTTTGTCATTTTGAATTAATACATGCCAGTATTTGAACTGTTTTTAGTTGGATGTACAGTTAAGAAGTAGTCATTTAGTTTTTAACATTTGATTTTGTTTGTATCTTCTGTAATCTGTGTCGTTTGCTATACATAAATATATATAATTTCAGACTGAAATACAGAAATCTGTGGCAGATAGTGTGAGGACATTGGAAATATCATTCCTTCAAGAATAATTCAATAAAATTTACAATGGAAATGAAAAAGAGATAGTAGGCTATTTTGTAATGTAAAAAATACAAAGTAGCAAAAGGAAGTCTTTAAAATAAAAGAAGTACATCCTAGAATCAAAGATTAGTTTGGGTTGGAAGAGACCTTAAAGATCATCTCATTCCACCCCCCCTGCCATGGGCAGGGACACCTTCCACTATCCCAGGTGGCTCCAAGCCCTGTCCAACCTGGTTCTGAACACTTCAGGGATGGGGCAGCCACAGCTGCTCTGGGCAACCTGTGCCAGGACCTCACCACCCTCTCAGGGAAAAATTTCATCCTAACACCTCATCTAAACCTGCCCTCTGTCAGTTTAAAGCAATTTCCCCTTGTCCTGTCACTCCATGCCCTTGTCCAAAGTCTCTCTCCAGCTTTCTTGGAGCCCCCTTAGGTATTGGAAGGTTCCCTAAGGTCTTGCTGGAGCCTTCTCTTCTCCAGGTTGAAGAGTTTCAAATCTCTCCCTGTCTCCATAGCAGAGATGCTCCAGCTCTCTGAGCATCTTTTTGGCCTCCTCTGAGCCTGCTCCAGCAGGCCCATGTCCTCGTCACTTGGAGAAGGAAGTTACCAACAATGCATCCCAGGAGCCTTCTGGTTTGGTTGTGCCCAGCTCTGCTGTCCCCCAAGAGGTATTGGGGTGGTTGAAGTCACCCACGAGGACCAGGGCTTGTGGATGAGAGGACCCTCCCCTCTGTCTTCCAGCTTGGGTGGCCTGTAGCAGCCCCCCACTATAATGTCACCTGTCCCTGCCCCCCCTTTCATCCTGACCCATAAGGTCAGCTCCTCATCCATCCTGAGGTGTAGCTCTGTGCATTCCAGCTGGTCACTGACACAGAGGGCCACCCCCTCCTGTACTCCCCTGCCTGTGAGTATAAACATTGTGAAGTACAACTAATTTGTGCTTGTGCTCAATAAAGATTGACTCAGTAGAGTGTTTTGAGGGTTCCCATGATGTGTATTCATCCTGTTATAGATAAACTGGGCACCTGCGATATTGACAGAGTGGTAAGTAGAGTTAAGGGTTACAAACAAGGCTCTCTTTTGGTAAAAAATTAGCATTAGAAAAAAATTACTTTTTGAGCATCTAGTAAAGTTGCTTGAAGATGCCAGTTTTTTTCAGTTTACAAATGCTAACTGTAATTTAAAAACTTACTTTAAAATCCAGTTTATATCAAGGTTTCTTGGCAGGGATGTGATAGAAGAGAGAGCAGAGCTTTCTTCTCTGATAGCCTTCCTGTACTCAGCTGATGTATTGTCGTAGTGATTTTTATTTAAGCAGTTGGAAAAAGATCTGTCATAGGTAAGGCAATCTTTGGCAACATAACAGCTTGTGTGCGCTTGATTGCAAATTGGGAAACTGGCAGGAAATAAAGGGTCACAGTAAGTAGAAACAAACTCAGGTAAGGTTAGAAGGGAAACCCATTTGGAATTATAAACAGCATCAGGACCAGGGTGTGTTGAATCCAAACAGGTGATGGAAAACAGCTTGTCGAGGGTAGGTTGTCATCAAGGTTATGGAGAAGGGGGATAATGGGCATGTGAAGAGCCCAGTGTTTGATGCTGTTAAGTCAGAAGCAGTGTTTTGAAGACACAAGAATGTATTTGTGGAGCTGAATAGAGCACACATAACAACATGTGCTTACTTTGAAGATAAAAACACAGTGTGTGGCAGGAGCAAGAGCTAACAAGGTCCCATGATGTGTAAACAGAGGGATTAGGTATAAATCAAGAGAGATAATGTTGCTCTGCTGTAAAGCTCCAGTAAGACTGCAAGTGGAATATTGTGTCCCATGCTGGACTGGCAAATGAAAAAAAAAAAAACCTTCAAACAGGTTATTTTGATCCCTGGGAGGTAAGAAGAGGCCAAAAACTTATTTAAGGATTAGAATGTTTGTCTTACGAGAGAGGATTTGGACAATTCTGCATGCTTAGCCTTAGAAGACATGAGGTGCAAGAAGAGTTGATTACAGTGGGTAAGTGCTTCCCAGGGCCCTGCTGTGACCTGGGAGGGAGGAACATGTGAAATGCAGCAGAGCTGTGGTGTGAGCAGCTGTGATGGCCTTGTGTCTGTTGTAAATTCATGATGTGCATTAAAAGGGAGTTTCTCTTCAGCACACCAAGGATGCACCTTTTTAATACCTGCTGAAGTGACTGCAGCAGGCAGTGCTGACATTTAAAGGCAAAAATACCATATTGCTGTTGATTCCAGTAAGCTTTCAGCTGGCCCTCTTATTGAGAAATTTGAATAAAGACTAGTAATGAAACTATTGATTGACTTTATTCTCTTTGAAGGGTCACATTTTCATCCAAAATGTATTACAGGATATGACCTTTACAAAGCGGGTTTCTTTGTTGAAAATGTCCTGGTAACATGGTGGGTTGCCACAAAGATCACAAGATTGCTGCTTGGCTGCTGTGATGCCAGATACTCTTTTTTTTTAATGTGTCAATCATCAGAGCGCTGTTTCATATCCGTAAGGACAAAATCTGCCTAACACAAAGTTCCTCTTGTGGAGAAGGTCTGACACATTGGAAGGAAAAGCTCATAGAGAAGAGAAATAGTGCAGTAATTTATGGCAACCTGCCCAATAATAGGAAATAATTTAAAAAACCAGGTTGGGCATGGGACTGGTTGTGTGAGAAGTGCATGGGTGCATCTTTTTGCAAGGGCACAGGCAACAAACAGCACAGCTTTTGGCAGCTGCTGTTCTAAACAGCCTAAGGCAGTCAGGTGAAGTGCAAGCTGCTGCCAGTGATTATCCCTTGGAAACTTTGTGGGTTTGTCTCTTGAAACTAAAACTTTTGCTTTAACAATGATAGTTCAACATTACCCCTGTTAGTGCAGCAGTTTGCTACTGAATCTTCACTACTTATTTGTTTAGCTTACAGGACAAGAACACTGATATTTAGCAGAGCTTCTTTTCTAGTTTTCTGAAGTGTGGAGATGATTTTAGATGCAGGAGAATTATTTTGGTTTGTTTTGGTTTGTTTTGTAAGTCAGTGTTGGCTAATGTTCAGAAGGACAGTATTCCTGGGTTCTGTCATGTTTGGGGAGAACACAAGGCTGTTATCCAAGTTATGTTGTTCTAGTCACTAGAAAGCAAGCATGGGCTATAAAATGTGTATGCAGAATTTTTTTAAAATTTAATTTTAAATTGTTGAGTAGGTGAAGTTGGTTCCAAATTTACTTACAGGAGTTTTTTACTTAGTTTCTCTCAGTGTAAGATACTCAATATAGCCAGCATCCTTTGGCTGTCAGGAAATTTTTGTATTGGTTTTGCAATTTTTTGTGGTACGGGGTTGTGGTAAGAAAGAGCTTTGCTGCGGAAGTCCCAATATAATAAATAGCCAAGCACTAAATCCTGCAGTTGTCCTGTCCAAAAGGTACCAATTCTTTGTTTCCTGAAGCTTTACTAAACAAAAATGATACATTTTCTTATTGTGAAAAAAAAATAAGAGCAAGGTATTGTTGCCAATTTCAACAGGACTTCTGGTTCTATAATTGCAATGTGTTGCAAACAACACTGACTATATTGTTTTCAATAATTATCTAAAATGATCTTGTTGTGTTTATTTTAGATGAACTTGCAAATTCATCAGAAAACAGATTATCCTTGGAAGATCTCTTCAGAAAAGAGTTCATAGTTCATAATCCAGAAGCCAAATGGATTAATGGTAAGTTTATAAGCTCTAATGTAATTTGAAACTAGGTAAAAATTTTAAGTATTGAATGATATAATTATCTAGTCACTGAGAAAAAAAAAATCAGTTAAAATTTCAAACCTTCTTGAAATTGGCCAGTGTCCCAGTTTTCCTTGTTGCTCTGAATCACATCTCTTTCATTAATTTTTGAAGTAGCTTTCTAATTTTAAAGCTCTGTCTAGTAGAAACCCTCTAAAATTATGTGTTCATGCTCCTGACTCGGTTGGAAGCAGTGATGAAGAATTGTTTTTAAGAACTGGATCTTGTTTGTGGATTCTCAAGAAGATCAATTCTATTAATATCTGAACTTTGGGATTTGAGAACTGGTTCTCTTTATGTCTAGAAAAGACTTCTGAATATTTCAATGTACTTGTACCGCTCATAGTCATTTTCTGATGTCTACAGATTGTATTTTGTGTTCTAATTTATTAAATGATTTGTACATGGCATGCAGATTCCTCCAAAATTAAGCATTTTTAATGTAAAAAAGAAAACAAATTCAAACTCTTGTTTTCAACTCATTGACTTCCTTTTCTCTTGATGCCATGCCTTGTTCACTTTCTTTCTGTTTGTAAGAAATGTAATGCAGTAGCAACTGTCTGGTTTGTGTCATTGTGGTCATCTTGGTGTTACTGGAGGTGATAGAATCAAAGGAATGACAACAGGATTTGTGCAAAATTGGGCACTGTTAAGGAGTGCTCTGTGCAAGGCAGGAGTTTGGCAGTCTGGTGGCTGTGTATGTAGATTCAGAATGACTCTGCAAGGGAAATAATGCTGCAATTATATCAGCTTGGGTGTTCAACTATAACTGGAACTGCTTTAGTAGGGAGCCGTGTGATTGAACTGTTGCTTTTTGATAAACTCTGAAGAATGAAATGAGTGTAACAAGGATAAGTGCATTTAAAAGCAAAAGCATAAAAAGGAGGAAAGTATGGTCAATGTTTTCCTGCACCTACTCCAGTGTTATTTGTTCTCCAGTAGTTTAGGGTTAAGAGAAGGGACACTCAGTTTACTTTCCTGCCACTCCCTTTCCCCAGCTACTCCAATGACATCTCTCTGCTGAGTTGCCCTTAATCTCTTCTTTGAACTGGTTTCTGTCTGCACTCAGTGCAAAAAAATCTGATACTGGCTAAAGCTGGAACAGATCTTTTGCCAAGAGGAGCAGTTTCTTGTGTTCGGCAGAAAACTGTTTTCCTGTTAAGACTATTTGCTAATTAAATTCTAAAGCAGTTTGTTTAATTTGCTGTTCTCTGTTAAATTCACAAAACAGCTGCCTTTGACCCCACCCTATCAAACACTGGTCTTAATTATGAAATAAAGTTACCACAGACCCAGTATTGTAAACTAAAGTGGTCCCTTAGAGCAGGTAAATATATAGTGGAAGAAGATCTTTATGCTGGTTTCATCTATTACTCTTGTTACTTAAAAAATCCATGAGATTATTCTCCTAAGAACTCTAGTAGTTGTTCATAACATGTCCATAATATTCTATGCATAAAAATAGTATGAATTTCAAAACCCAGGACAATAAAACTAAAAGGTGCTGGATGGAGTTATATTAAATATTGTTGATACTATAAAATGTAGTTTATTGTATTTTTTAACTCTGTTCTACAGCCTGTAATAAGAGCAAAGCTTCTTTTGTGAGTTTTCCAGATGTGGTAAAAAGAAATGTAGCATTTGATGCTAAACCCTTGCTTGGATAAAGGTTTCTTCTGTGGTCTTCAAAATCCACCTTAAAAAGCTCATCAAAAGTGGAATATAATTTTATTAGTATCATGCAAAAAATATAATTTTTATTAGTAGAATGCAGAAAGTTGTTATAAACAATCCAGTCTAAAAGCTTTGAGATTGTACAGTTATGAACTTTTCCATCTCTTGAGAATAATACTAGAAATGCTATTTGATGAAGATAGGCCCTGTGTTTTATTAACAGTGCATTTGTACTAATATCCAGTCTTTCTGCAGTGATGGTTTTCTGAGTCAGTGTGAAAACTTCTAAGCTTGCAGTTAGGTGTTTCCTGGTGTTTATTTGCCAAAGAAACGATACAGTCTGATAGTACAAAAAAAGTGTGGGGGGGAGGGGGAAAAAAGGACATTTTGCTTGTTAGAATATGTGTGTGTATGAGAATTAAAGAAAAAGTGGGGGTAATTAAGGATTTATGAATTGTTTAGTATTTTTGATAAACACAGAAAAAAAAATGTATAGGTTTTGGGGTGTTTTTATATTTTCTTTGAAAACAGCCAGTATAGTTAATGAAATCAATGGATAATAAAAACCCTCAAGGAATAGTCTTGCAAAGCAGCATTTCTGCTTCCTGCTTCTATTTTTATTTTTTAAGACTTTCTTTCCTGGCACCATGGCATTGCAGTGATAGCATTATATGCATGGAGAATGAAATATACAACTTCATATACAGATTCATTACTGTGGAGCTGGAGGGGAGCATTTGGCACTTTCTGTGGATATTGGCAGGGTAAGTGAACTCTGCACAGGATGGTTGCAGCAGAAAATAAATAGCTACTTAGTACTTTTTGCTCCTCTTGGAACAGGCTAATTTGTATCTATCTGAAAGTTTTATCATCTTCACCTCCTGGAAAGGGGTAGGAATAGAGATTGAAAAAGTGGTTCCTGCTGTAAGCAGTTTGTTTGGGGTCTGGAGCATGTTTTCTAGAAAAACAGAAAGAAAGATTCAAGGATTTCAAGTGGTAGATGAATCACTGTGTCCTTAGGTAAGGCCTGGTATTTAACTGCTGCCCTTTAATGAAACTTTCCCTGCTGATCTTTGAATTTTGCTGACATTATCTTCCAAGCACATTGTTTCTTCCTTGTTTGAAAGCTCCTTCACTACAAAATCCATCCCCATGTAGCTATTTCTAGACTGCTCTTTAATACGAGAAGCCTTTAAATGCAGAAGTTTTTACAGTCCATTTCCTTTTCTGCTTGAAACCGAGTCCACAATTTTATGTGCTTGCCAACGAAGTTAATAATTATGCAAATGTCTAAAGTTGGAGAGGAAATGCTGGTCTTCAGCTGAGATAATCAGCTGTTGCTGAAGAAAATAAAGGAAACACTATGAACTAGTTTTAAAAGTGACAAAATATATTCCCATTTTATATAATATGTGAAGATGTACCTATGCAGATATCATTCAGATTTCTTCTTCCCTTCATTTTTTTCTCCTTTTTTAATTTTGGTTTATTTCAAAGGCAATATTTAGGTTTTTTTCAAACCTGACTTGGATTTTTTTTTTTGTTTGAAAGAATTTACAAATTAAAGAGCAAGAAAAATAGGGATGATAGCCAGTAATTTTGTTGAAAATAACTTAGTAGTTTCCTAAGATTAGTCAGTTATAAATCTGATCACTTTGGTTGTAAAAGGACATGGTGGAGAGTACACACAACCATTAACCGGTCCAATCCCTGTTAGCTGGAAAAGTGTTTAATTTCAGAAGGCCTTCCAGTGGTCTGGCATAGTTTTGGAGACGTTAAATGAGATCACATCTTCCTTTAGCATTATTGATCTTCGGGTTTTCTAATAGGAAGTAAGAATTTAAAATGCTGCCAGTGAATAATGGAAGTAGTTGAACCTGGCAGCTCATTGGTGCTGATAAGAGCTTTGCATTAGATGGCAAAGCAGCTTGGTTTACTTAAGTCTAAGCCCAAAACCGCAACATAATTTAAAATATCCAGAGGAATTAAATTTAAGAAAACACAGGTTAAACTTCCCCTGTGCTTTCCCTTGAAAAAAAAACCAACCATGTTAAGGGGCTTGAGGTATCTCAGATTGCTTCTGTTGTGGAGTGTAACTATTTTGCAGCGGGGAGGAAACTTTGCTTCAGGTCTGGCCTGGCATTCCATGGCCACAGTGTACTTGGGGACCCTTTTTCCTGGTGCCAGGACAGTGCCTTTAATGTCAGGTCATGGCACAGGGTGTGTTAGGGCAGAGTTCTAAACTCTCAGTGACACCAGGGGTTCTGTCACTCTGTTAGTTGTCTTTGAAAACAGCGGTGAATCTGTGCTTGCCTGCCAGTATCAGCAGTCTCCACCTGGGTCCTGGAGCCAGACTGAAGCATTTTCTCAGGATATTTTCCCAATTTCTCTCAAGTTACTTAGAAACATGTTTTCTGCCATGTGGGAAATATTGAGGACTCAAAAGATTTGCATTCTGTTACTGAGGTCTGTACTTACATCTCTTGTTTCAGGGACTACAGCTGTTAATGACAATAAAATTCAGAATATTTGCATTTATTCCTCTGTGAATATGTGAGTTGCTTGCATTTTTTTCTGTTCAGACATTCTTTACCAATCTTTCCTGCATGTGATAGAGTGTTCTGGCTCCTTGGTGGTGCTCTGTCAGATGGGTGTGTTGCCAGCACAATGACAATATTTTTTGTATATTTTAATAAACGGTGTTGCAGAAGGAGCTGCAGTCTGAATGATGGCCTGCAGCAGGCAGTGCCCTGGAATCCTGTCTCATGCTAAAAGCTCAGCAAATCACCTGAGCACGTGTGTATGTGTGTGTGTGTGTGCCAGCACAGATAAAGGGTTTGCAGGGGCACGTCAGGGAGGGAAGCAAACACAGCTCCTTTCTTTAACCAACCAGCCTGAATATGAATGCAGCATTTCAATGAGAGCTTTCTGGAGGAGGCATATGTTTGCACCTCTTTCTCTTAATGTAAACCCCAGGTTTTGGGATTAGGTTTATCATTTTGTCCACCATAAAATCCAAGGTTGTGCCAGCAGTCTCAGCAGGCACACCCTGTTCAGATTTAATTTTCAAAGCAAGTAATTTTTCATGCACATATGTTTTCAAGGCAAAGATTCTCCAACACTTTTTTTGTTTCTTCCTCTTTTACAGTTTCAGTGTGTTTCTTTGGAGATGATAATAAACCACTCCATCTAAGTCAGAAATATTTTCACTTTTTTTTTTTTTAACTCAAGCTCTTGTATTAACTTTATTTACTTGTTTTATTTTGGAGTTTTTTATGTTGTTTCCATATTTCCTGTATTAGCCTCAGCAGAAGCTTTCATTTGCTGAGTAATTGCTATTTTTGATGTGGGCATCTTTATTTTCACGCAGTGAGGGGAAAAGAGAGTAGGTGATGACACCCCTTTTGAGCATCAGGGAAACCATGGGACTGGTATAGGGAGGATATCCCTCTGCTCTCTTCACATTCATTTTGCAAACATTTGTTTAGTATAGTCTCTCTTAAAACAAAACAAAAAAACCCCCGAAAAATTATAATATTAAAACTTTTTTTTTTTTACAGTTGACCAGTCATTTCACTGTCATATTTTGTAGACTGTGTATTACAGTTAGCATGGAAAGATATTACCTGGCTGAAGAAGTATTACTTCAGCTTCTCATAATATGTTTGCTTTCCTTAAAGAGCATCTGACAGAGTGTCTGCCCATAATTTTATTTGTGGTTGTCCCTGGCACGTTTCTCATGCTGTACACTGCCTTTGTCACCTGGGGAGTGAAATGTGTAGAGAGTGGCCTTTGCTGGAGCTGGTGCTTCCCTTGGGTCTCTGTTGCCTCTTGTCTATCCTGAAAAATAAAATAAAAAGTGGACCTGGGAAACCTGGCATCAAGATGGTTGAATTTGCTCTAAAATTGTTTATGATAAAAATGGAAGTGGTTTGGGAAGCAGAGCACACAGATTCCACAGTAGCACATATGCTAACTTTGTGCAGGAAAATATGGTTGAAACATTTGGCACTTTTTAAAGGAAGCTTTTCCTGTGCATGAGATAAATACGAACTCATTTTCACAGTACTGAGCGTGTTGTGATGTTTGTCGATGGATATGGGTCAAGTGCAAGAAATCAATCCATCACTGAGCAATAAAAGAAGAGATTCTGCTCCAGATATTTGTTGTTGAGTTGGATTCAAGAAACAGACAAATACCTCTATTATAATTGCACATCTTTATATGTTGGTATTACTCCTGCAGTTAATGATGGGTATTAAGAATGAAGTCCTATATTATTTTTTTTCCTGTCTCCTAAAGGAGATGCGAGTCTGAAGTGGCCAGGCTGGAATGCAGCCATTGTGTATAAGAGCATTTTTGGTGCAGAGGGGTTGTGTTTGGTGCTCACATATTTGCTGTGATGCGATGCATTAATGCTCTGTCAGGGACTTGGGCAGAAGTGAAGAGGGGTGTGTTCAGTGTTACTCGTGCCAGCTCTGCACAGAGCTTTCATTTTTTATTGGAATCTCTCTGTGCAGAGCCTGGAGCTGGAAGCCAGGCCAGGGAGTTGTTTTGTTGCCTGTGGTTCTGTGTGAAGTGTTTTTCTCTGAAAGGCAGCAGAGGGGTTTGGACTTTGATGCTCTGTGCTGTAAAAAGCAGCCTGTGGAAGAACAAGTAAAAAATCCTAAGGTAGTTCTCCAGTCTTTGGAGGCTTTCAGCTAAAACATTGTTTTCCTAAAACTCCAGCAAGTGGTGTGAAATACACACCCAGGTTTTACCAAGTCTGAAGATAAAGTTTTGGGAAAGGCCCAGGAAATTGGAAAAGATACATAGAGCATCTCCAGGCTGGCTGGTGTTTCACTCAGAAATTGCTAAAAAGATGAATAAAAGGCTTGATTGATACCATTCCACTGAGTTATTAAAATAACTTCTTAAAAGAATTTAAACCATATTGTTGTGAAACAGATTGAATGATTGAATTCTCTCATTAGGGAATTGACTGGAGGAGTTTGGGGCTGTATTTGTACTGATGCTGAAGATTCTCTATGAGCCAGCTGTGGATGGGTAATTGGTCATTCAGGGAAGGGTTGTGGAGGCACCACCCCTGTACCAAGTACAACGTGCATTGTGGTGCCCTTTGATCCAGGAATTGTGGCTTCTCAAGCAATGGACAAGCTTGGTTTAGGAAGAATTTTTATTTTCTCAGTAGTTTTAGTATTTGGGGGTGGTTGGTTTGGTGTTTTGTCCTCATTAAAATTCTTTCTTCCACTGGTAGTACCACAATAGGGTTTTTCCCTCAGTAATTTTTCCTCTTGGCTCTGGTCTAGTCTTTAAACAATGTTACCTAGAGTGGCTGTTTTACCTGATCCCCCCTGCCTGACCACACTGTCAGGACCTGCTGCACGGACTGTGCTTCTTCCTGCTCTCATGTTATTGATGTCTCCACGGTGCCACATTTCTTGCTTGCTTAGAAGTAGATCTTGGGTAATTTCTTCTCAGCTCAACGATGTTAATCCCTGTTGCTGCATCGATACTGGTGCCACTGTTAATGATCGTTAACAAGCATTAAACAGTGCTGTGTATTCAGGGCCATTAACTTGTGTCACCATTGTATGCTGCAAATGACTTCTCCCTTCCTCCACCAATATTATTTGTACACCAGTACAACATTGTGTTAGTCGTGACCTCTGCAGTGTCCTGAGGCTGTTGTCTTCTCAAGCATCACCATTATTGATTGCAAAAATTTTGTTCCTGGCCATTTTTTTTCCTGACATTTTGTTTTTGTTTTTTTACTGGGCATGGTACACATCTTCGACAGAGTACTTGAAATATATTTTCCTTAAGAGTCCGTACTTGTAACAACTTACTCCTAGTTGTATTCATTGAGATGTAGCCTGGTTCCATGCTAGTTAAAATCTTTGGGTATGGGACAAAAATCAGAGATTGAGATATAAGTCAGGAAAAAATGAAATCAAATATTCCAACTAGTGGGAGGTCGAGGTCAAACTACCTTTTGCCACCAATAGCCTAAACCACAGCTAATCACTGCAATCCTTCTTAAAATTTATGTCCCTATTGATTTCTTACTTATTCCACAGCCCAAGGCATTAAGAATTTAATGAAGACATCAATATACTTACAAAACATTTACACAGGGAGAGTGTATCTGTTGCACAAGGTGTCTTTTGAAAGAGGTTAGCAGAATGATTTACATTTTCTAATCAGTATTTCTGGATAGTAACCTAATGTTGAAAGGTTAAGTACAGCAATTCCGTGTGGGAACCCCTGGGAAAGTGGGCCAGACACTAAATAAATCTTAGTTCTCTCTGTTTGATGAAGCAGAAGTTTTCTGAGAGTAGCAGGAGTAAGTTTTAATATTCCCACAGTTACCATAGCGATGTTGGTGGAACAGGGAGGCCTTTTCTCAGGTAATGCAGTTGTGACCTAGACAGCAGTCCTTAATGTGATCAACAAGTCTAAACTGAATGTGCTACATCATTAATCCTGGGATGCAGCCCCCTAGGGCAAATATTTTTGTTGCATGAGCAGAGCTGAGCAGTGGATAAAGCGTTTTGGAATGGTAGCAGATGGTGGGTGCTGCACAGCAGATTTGTGAGTTCCCTCCAGACTTCCACATTGTTTTCTGTTACACATAAAGACTTCAGGGATGTATCTGTTCGTGCATCAGCAGGCTCATGTACACGTGAAGAGTATTATTTTCACCCAGTGCCTCCTTGTTCTGTTTTCCCCACTTATCATCGCTGCTCCTCAGCACAAAGGCTTCCCGTTGCCCAGCTGGAGCTGCACTCCTTTCCCCATGGGATGGATTTGTAGTGGCCTGTTAACTTTTCCTTTGGAAGCTGCTGTTTATAGCTGCAGCTGGTTTCATGGTCCTTCTTACAGGCTCATTTAAGTCTGCTCTAATTAGTTCATCAGCAGTTGGATTTTCTTCCAAGGAGTGCTGTGCAGGAGGGGATAAACCTGGAGTCGTAGCTGTGTGCAGCAGCAGCAGCACAGTTGGCTGATTCTGCCTTGTTTCCATTTGCCTAAACTAAATCCTTGAATTTTCTTCAGTTTTCTTTCTAGACACTTCTTTAACAAACACTCAGCTGTGTTTTGTGGCAGATAAGAAAGCGGTATGGTGCTTAAAGTCGGTATCTTTAAAAGGCAAAGTTTTACATTTCTAATCCTTACATTTTGTTGTCCATTCATTTTTTTCTTGGATTAAGAGGCAGTAAAACCAGTGCTTTCTATACCACTCTGTGTAGCTCAAATGTTTGCATAATGGATCCTTAAAAATTGCATTTTTAAACACAGTTGTAGCTGTGAATGTATATATACACGTAAGCTTATTTCACTTTTAGTCCTTTTTTAGTTTGCTCTCTTTAACTGATTCCCTTGTGGCAGATTTCAGAGACACTGACTCCTATTTGCCACTCATTCATCCATTTTCCTGCTCTGTTTTGCCCAGGACAAGGTTATTCTTCATATGAAAATGTGGTTGGCACTTGAACTATTTTGCTTGTTATCTCTTTCAGTGTGATACAAAAGGACTTTGGTAGGTTTAGGTTTTAGGTTTTAATATATTTGGGAAGTGGATATATACTGAGTGCATGTATTTGGGATTCTTTTGAGGTCTGTTCAGTGCATCAGTTCTGTTAAATTCTCCCATTAAGCGTTTGTGCTGAGCAGGAGGAGATGGCACCAGAGCTGCATGGTTTTGATCCAAATTACATCCTGTTGCAGTTTGGATCTGTTCGTTTTAGGTTCATCAGGACTTTAGGGAGAAAGGCACTGGAGGAAGAGATCTGCAGAGTGAAAGCATAAAAAAAGTAACAGCAAAAACATAATGAGAAAAAAGGAAAACATCTGGGTACAGAGAAAGCAGAAGTAGGATCAGGAGAGGGAAATGAAGGACAGCCCAATGGAGAGCACAAGGCCTGAATTAGAGCATCATCACTGTCACAGGACAGGTATGCTTTCCATTAAGGACATCTCTTTATTCCCTAGCTCCAGGTAGTTTGTGGGAGGACACACGTAAGTGGTGAGAATTTCCACTTAATCAGAAATCAGTGACCTTTGAGAGACAAGGCCCTAGTGCTCAGCAGGACACGAGGCTGGTGCTGAAGGCACTCCTGTGGTGTGTTACTCACGTGTCGAGCCCCAAAACTGCACCAAAGCCATGCTGTTGTCCCAGTCCTGCTGAAACACTGCCCAGGGAGAACCTGGAGGTGTGACCTGCCAGCCACTTTGTCTGGCCAAGCATTTTGCTTTAAAATTGTAGCTCCGTCTTTCTGTAGGGATGTGTGAAGTGGAGTGAGAACAACAATGCTATAAACTTTAAATTACTGCATTTTTGACAGTCGGATTTAATTACATTTTTGATTTACTGCTGTAGAAATCAAATGTCAAATGTGTCCCCCATACTGTCTGTGTGGCACTGTAGAGTTGAGAGGAACCAGAGGCAACTTGATACTTGCTTGTTTCTTCAATCTGACAAAGTTTATAGGCAATTTGTGTGAGAAACTTGTAGCTAGTAATCATTAGAGCAGCCATGTATTGTTTTTCAAAATCCGTAAATATAGATTGGCTTTGACCCATTAATACTGCAGTACAAACTCAGAGCCTCTTCAGTGAGATAAATTAAACTCTGGGCACTTTGTAAAAATAGATTTACTCGAGCAGGGCACTGGGAGAATCAATCAGGTTTTTGATAGAATTTAGGTATCAGCCTCCCATGCTAAGAGTCATTCAACTTTAGCCCAATTTTTGCCCATGTTTTCCATGATATTTTTCTCCTCAGGGATAAAGCACGTCTTTACTTTTGAGAAGGGTATCCACAGTTGAGACTTCCTTGATGAATGCAGACCATCTTATTTTCCAAGTGCCTTGAAGGGAAATGCAGAGTGTGCTTTCTGCACTTGCAGCCTACTTTAGGCATAGGACTGACTAAATTTCTTCTGCATGTGTAATATTGATTTTTAAGTTCAGCCAAAGCTGCTTGGAAGCCTAAAGTTTCTACAGATCTGTGAGTTGCACTTTGAAAATAAAAATTAGAAGTGCTTTAAAAATGTGGCTGTGAAAATCCCGGTCATTTGGGTTGTCATTGTGAATAACAGCAATGCATGAAGCAGGTAAGATAATGTATTTTATTGCAGGACAGGCATTACATGAGAATTAGTTTGACTAATTTCAAAAGTTGGTTTTTGACTTAGCTCAAACTATGTTACTTTGACTGATTTCAAAAGTTAGTTTCTGACCCCATCCTAGAGCAGCTGTCTCTAGGATAAAAAGGCAGCTTCATTTCTGCTCAGGCCTGGAGTCTTGTCTGCCAAATTGAGTCTGTTAATTCTGTACTGATGATTCAGATAATTATGTATTTGTTATCAGGATCTCAGCTGAGACAGCTCATCTGTAAAGGTCACTAAGCAGTCAGATTCAGTGACAAGTATGGTTGGTGGAAGATATTTTTGTTAGAAACGTTTTCTAGTGCTTTCTTTTATTTTCTTTTTCATTTTAGTTTTCACTTTCAAGTTTTGTATGAAGGAGTGTTTTCTGTATAAACTTTGTGAAAAAGGTTTAAATAGTTCTCTTCAGCTTCCTCACATTTTGGACAATGTGATTTTTAATTTTGAAAGTTGAAATCTTTAGCATAATAATTTCATTTTTACATTGTTATTTTAATGTGTTTTACATTACGTGGCCACACTAGTTTATTCATGCAAAAATCATATATTATTGAAGTGAACTGCTCGAGATTTAAAAACAAGTATTTCAATGTATTCTATTTGAAATTCTGAAGAATATTTTAACTGAAAAAATGGTATAAGGCTTTCAATTTATTCTAATTTGGAATAAAAATGCTTTCACTATCCAATATTTATTCCTCTCTATTGGCAATTTAGAGAAGGAGGCTCTAAGCCATATTATCAATTACAACTCCAAACCGCATTATAAATTTCCCAAACTATGATGTCATGTTCCATTCATGGAAATCTGTTGCAGAGTTAAATTATAATCTGCAGCATTTCCATTGATTCTTGATGGATTCCAGATGTATAGAGACATGGCAATGGGCTCCTGTTATGAGATGCTTCAAAGGTAGATGCTAATTCTTTGCTTTCTGGGTAACAAGTAATGAAATTTATGTACGTTATGAATTTTTATCTTTTTTTCTGTTTTCGTACCCAGTACTGTACCTTGTCCTCCTAGAGGCAAGGACTCGCTGTTCCAGCAAGTTAGCCCTTTCTTTTTTTAGCAATTTTAAATGGTCATATAAAATGTTACATAAATGTTCCTCTCTGCTTAAATACTCTGCTCTCTTTTCCATCTATTTTGTGTGCTCTTATTTTGATAAATTGTTATTTGGCCTCTAAACTTCTCTCTGAAGACCTTGATTAGCTCACACATGTTACTATAATGGAAGTAACAGCAGCAGTTCTGCTGTATTATTCCAGTAGAAGTTATAATGTTAAATTATATTTTTACCTACTTAGCTAAAGTCAGGGCAAAGAGTATTGAGAAAGAGCTGAAAGTGAAGATAAATCAATTTTTTACTTCAGGTACTGCCATTGCCAGTATCATTGTTTGATGTGTTGTATATGGGAGTAGAGGCAGATAATATGTCTTTCAGGACTAAATGCTTTCTGTCTCACTACCACCTTCAAAATAAACTTTTATTAACTTTAACCAAACATTTTTTGAGTATGGGATGTGTCTGTTCTGAGTATTGCAACACACAGCCACTGATTGCCTCCCTCTAGATTAAAATATACTTTGAGTTAACAATACTTTCGATTTTCTTCCTCCCTATGAAACTGAACAAGTCTGCATATTCAAAACATTGCATTCATCTTTTCTGTTTGCTTGGGGGTTTTCTGGATTGGGTAAGGCCAGGTTCTCAGGAAATTAAAATGACATTTGAAGTATGGTTTGTTTTCATCTGAGAGTAGGACTTTGCAGAGCTGAGAGTGAGAAAGCAGCGTCATGGACAGCCTGACTCCAGGCTTTGTTTTCATCTGAGAGTAGGACTTTGCAGAGCTGAGAGTGAGAAAGCAGCGTCATGGACAGCCTGACTCCAGGCTGTTTTGTGAGAGTTCCTGAGCACCGTGCTGAAAGCAGTCCAGTCCCTTTCTTGGAAACCATGAAATTTCCTAATTCCCTACAGTGGTAATGTGTTGGATGAAGGTTATTTCAATTCCTAGTAAGGGTGGAGATTGAGTTAGTATCTGCTCTACTCTCTGCTTCCTGGTTTTGTTTAATAACCATAGAAACCTTCAGAGCAAAACTTCTCAAACAACTTTATTCAGTAACTTGAACTGAGTGCATTAATGTGTCTGTAGCTACTCATTCCTTCAGTACTGAACTTCAGTACAGTGTCATACTTTAAAAATATATTTCATTATTATGGAGATTCAAAAAAGGATATTTGAGCTTAAATTAAGTCAGAATAAACATATTAATTTTGAAATAAATGTTAAACAATATTTGAGAGTTTTTGTTATTACTAGTAAATGTGATGCCTCTACTCAGTAACAGTTTATAATGTTTTATTTGTGGAATAGATAAAAGAAATACTTGTATAGATCTTGATTTTCAGGAGGACTTTTTCAGCACCCAAAACTGACTATGATGCTTGTATATACTAATTTAAACATAAGATTTTTCAAAATAGCATTTGTTCTTTCTTAGATATGAGGGAATTTAGGGAGTTCCTTGCTTGGGAGTCGATGTTTAGACAAGTGTGAAGAGCTCCAGGGTCAGGAAGAGCATTTGGTTTTCAGGCAAATAAGGAAACTGATATGGAGAAGCTGTTAACAGCCACTGACTTTGACAGTGCTACCGAGTGCACAGTGCTGAGCACAGGGAAATCTGTTTGATGTGGCAGGAAAAGGTGGTTTGTTACATGCCTTTTCAAGGAAGGTTTTTGTTATGTTTTTTTTTGTTTGTTTTTCTTGGTTTGTTTTAACAGTGCTTGTGCTGGAATAAGACCTGGGCTGTAATCTTTTCAGAGGTTAATCTTAATGAACAAATAGTGTCAGAAAAGAGAGATAGGCATCTGTAAGATCTCCTGTGCCTTCCCTCCGAGCTGATCATGACCTTTCTCTTCCTCACTTCTCAAGAAGGGATAAAGCTTAATGCTTTGTCAGAGAATTTAGTGAATAAATGAAAAAACATAAATAACTTGTTTGGTTTTTTTAAATGCCATCAGTTCACCGTCTTTATTAAGACAGGATTAGTTGCATGTCCACAGAATCATAGAATCGTTTGGGTTGGTAGAGACCTTTAAAAGTCATTTAGACCAACCCCCCTTCAATGAGCAGGGACATCTTGAATGAGATCAGGTTGTTCTGAGCCCCATCCAACCTGACCTTGGATGTTTCCAGCGATGGGTCAGCCACTGCCTCTCAGGGCAGCCTGTTCTGGTGCTTTGCCATCCTCATTGTAAGAAACTTCTTTCTTACTGCTCATCTAAATTGATCATCTTCTAGCTTCAAAACATTACCCTTTGTCCTATTCCAATAGACCCTGCTAAAAAATCTGTCCCCAGATAGATAACCAAGATATACCAAAACAGTTTGCTGGTGGACAGAATCATAGTGATTCTTTGGGAGGGTATTAAAAAAGATCGTAGAGGGGAATCACTTGATTATATCTTTACCAGAACAGCAGTGAAACATTCTTTCAATAATGGAATATTTTTAAGCATTTCACCACAACAACCTTTAATTATAAGGGTGATTATTTTTACTGCATTTTGTGATGTATTTTTTTAACATAATAGCAAACTGATTTCCTGCATTCAGTTCTTCCAGTGAAGGAGAAATATTTCTTAAGTGCTTTATCTGAATTTAAATTAATGCAAACCTTTGTACTCAGCTTGCATAGCATGCAAGTGATAACTTCAGAAAAATATAGCTTTGTGACATACTGATTACTTTTGAAAAGATAGAAGTATATTCCCCCTTTGATGAGTGTTTCTAACTTCCATTAGTGCTAATGGGAGTTAGGCATTTATGCTTTGAAGAGTCTACACTCCAATTAATTATAACACTTTAAAGAAAATGTGAGATGTTGTTGAAAGTAGAGATTCTTTAGTGCTGTATTTTTTTTTCTGAATTTCTCTCCTGTTCCCTCTCACTCTGTGAATGCTTTGACGTTGACTGACATATTGTCATGAAATCTTGTAAATATGAGTATTGTGTGTAGTTGAAATTACATTGTGACATATCAATAGTTAAAGTCATCTCACATGTAGCTCTTAGATATCTAGTCTACCTCCTGGCAGTCTCTCTCTTTCCCTGCTTACCTTTAGCTGACAGTTGAATATCTATTCCCTTGATTTATCAATTTCAAGGTTAACCTCAGATCAAGTTTTACCTGACTGAAGTTGAGATAGACAAGAGAGCTGTGTTCCTTATGCCTTGCCTTAATCTTCTTGTTGTGAGCAGAAAACAACAAGCATCAGAAAACAGATAAGTTGTCCCTGGATCCTGTGCTTCAATCTGATTGCAAACAGGAAACAACACTTGAGAGAAGCGTGAATGGCTTTGAGGAAAACAAGGATGAGCTGTTGCTAGAAGTCACTCACATTGAAGGTGGTGCAGATGCAACAGGTTCATCTGGGAACTAAAAGCAGTTAAGCAATTTACTCTTTGAAGAGACATATAAGTGTAGAAGATCAGCACAAAGGGAAAGAAGATGAATCAGTTTGACCAAAGAGACCTAATTATTTATTTTCCCCAAAAGTATCTTATTAATATTAATCTCTGTTGCTTGTCCCTGATGTGTGTCACTGAGAGCTGCCCAGGCATCTGACAAATCCACTGTAAGGCTGAAATATCCCTGTGAACCACAGGGGTTGTTTGGGGATGGAGGAATACAAGTTCCATTCAAACTCTGATTCGTGGATCTCAGAACTGGGCAAGATTGATAAGGATGAAACGATAATTTTCATATTTGTTCTTGTTCACACACAATGTAAAATTTGCAGCTCAGCTTTGCCACAAGATGGGGTTGAAGTCCCCAGAAGTTGGTTTGGTTTTTTTTGCTTTTGTCCTGAGGGACTGTGATGGTGGCAAATGCATCACCTAGAATATCTGCCAGAAAGAGGGAGCGGGTTTCTGGTTATGGTTAGGCTGTAATATTTAGTTTTAGTATTGGATGTTGTGTCTTTGACTGACACATTCAACTCCGTTCGTGGATTCTGTTTCTTTTTGTGAAATTTTTTCTCCAATTTAATATTATCCAGTACATGTACTTTCTACGTTTAGGGAAATTTCTTCTAATATTTGTGTATTGAGTTTCCCATTTTCTCTTGCTGACTGAAGTCAGGCTCTAACTAGACTGCAGAGCTGATGATGAAAATCCTGACACCCTTCACCGCAGCAGCGTGAATGTGCTGATATGATAGTTTAGTCTGAAAACATGTAATTATGATAATGGCAAAAGAGCAAGTCTCTGTGGGGACTTAGATTTCCTCCCATAATGCAAACAAAAGACGCTCTCAAACTCTAAGTTCTGTTGTTTCATCTGTTAAAATGGGCAATTAATCAAGGCACTGGGAGAAAACTCTGCTGATAGTGGTGAGAGCTGGCACGTATCTTTCTAATTTGTATTGCAACAAATTGAGAGATGTAATCGCAGCAGAGGAGGATGTTTAAATAAAATTAGAGCTGTGATGTGAAATGACAAAGGGAAGAAACTGAGAGTTAAGGATGACATTCTGTCTTACTTTAAAGCAGCTGTGAAATGGAAAAAGAGCATCTCAGTGGCGTGCATTGTGCTGAAACAGATGAGCTGTCAGTCCTAACTACAGATCTCTGGCTTGGTATTTAATTATGATATATCAATTGTACTAACAGGATATGTAAATAAATATATATCTATTTGGTCTGTGATTTCCTTGCTTTTATTGTGCTTCAACACAACTGGAGAATGGATTAAAATGCTTTTATTTAAGATAGGAACAAGCTGCATTGGGGCTGGTTTATGAATATACACGTGATGGATGAGTATACATGTTATACATGTTATATATGAATGAATTTCATCTAGACCTCTGTCTGCCTACAGACTAAAAAACTGTGTTTGATAAAGCTTAAATCTTTTTTTTTTGGTGTCAGAAACCAAGATTGCTCTCTGTGGTTATGGGTATATTAGATCTATAACCTAAACAAAAATAACTTTTTTCTTCCATAAAATCAAGTGTCATACCTTTGGACATACTCCAGACATACTCTGGAGTTTGGAGCCAGCTTTTTTTTCTGTGCGTGTAAAATAAAAATTTCTCTTAAACAAAGATTGGAGCGTGATGTAAATCTGTTTGGTTCTTCACTGAGGGCCATATGCTACTATAATTCCTGGTCTTTAAAGAGAACTTGGGTGTTACAAGGCATATCTTCATAATAAAGGTTCTTCTGTGAGATGAAGTTTATATGGATTAGGAAGTCATTATCTAGTAGTAGGCTGCAGTTCCTCCCTTTGCATCAGTGCAAAAAGAGCTGCTTGTTTGAGCAGGAGTCTCTTACGGAAATAATGACCTCAGTGAAGATCTGCATCGGCTCCATAACTTATTTTCTTTATCATTGTGTTTTATCAGTGAGAAGCACAATCACTACCTCTGGCTTGACATGAGGAAATTAAGGCATAGCACTTAAGAAATGAAAGCAGTAGCTGAAGAGAAGAGAATGATACACTCCCTGTTTCCAGGGTGGTGATGGTGAGAGATTGTTGCTTCAGGCTGTGTCCGTGTCAATGAACGGTGTGAGCCTGCAGGAGAGGATTTTCCAAAGGAATCAGCTGGTGCTGAGTGCCAGCTCCCACCCTGTGTGCTAACAGGGATGTTTTATTTCAGCCCAGCTGCTGTCTGGTCTCTTAGAGGGAAGGGTCACTGCTGCCGAAATGCATCAGGTGCTCTCCTGGGGAAGTTTCATTTCACCATGCAGGACTCCAGTTCCTCTGGTCCAGGATTCTTCTGTGATGTGAAACAAAATATTGTTAAAGGGAGAGAAATGAGATGATGAGACAAGCCTCTTCCAGGAGCGGTTTAGATACAGCTGGTTCTTAGCAGGGCAAGGGAAGTTGCAGGAGGAGGAGATCAGGGGAGAAGAAAGTTAGGAGAAGAGAATAAATGCTTTCTTGACGTCTTTTCTGGTCTGTCTTCTCTGATTTTTAAGTTCTCAGGATTTTCATAGCATCATGGGAAGGGAGTGTTTCTGCGAAGTGAATTCAGCTTTCTTTGCTCCCTTTCCTGTGCTTTTATTGTTGCAGGACTTTCCTCCTTACCAGGAATATTGATTAGCCTAGGAAATCCATCATGAACATTGTTATGGTGATTTATCTCTATACATCTTGTATATTATGGTGATGACTGCCTTGCAGTACCAGTACCTGAGAGAAATACATTCCAGGCTTGCAAAATGTTTCTGCAAAACAATAAAATGATTTCACCCAAAACTCCTGGGTAGCAATAAAGAGTGAAGTTTAATTAAAAATAAAAAATCTGCTGATTCAATTTGCATAATATGTATATTAAATCCTCCAGGATTTGCCTACATTGCTGATCTGTTTTAATTGGGTTTAACTGATTACCAAGAGCATCCAGAAATGTTTGTGGTGTGTCTAGACTAACATTTACAGCTGAGTGCTAAACTTGTTGCAATGGCTATTTTAATTGATTTGAATGGAGAGGAGAACTTTTGCATAATGACCTTTGCCCATTTCATCTTGTGGTAACTCAGAGGTGCCAAGGAGTTGATTCTGAAGCCTTGCAGTAAGTCACTGTAAGGGTGGATGACTTTCATGGACTGGGATTAAAGATTGATGCTGCATAACCTCTCTGATAAAGCCCAAATATTCTCAATTACAGTAGGTACAACAAAACAGTTTTTTGTCTGTGCTGTTTTTTTCAGGATTCAATGCAAAGAAGAGGGATTCTCAATAATCTAATGGCAGTTGTATGTTAGCTTTTGGGTTTTAGGTACTGAACACTGTGTGGGTTTTTTTTTTTAAAACATGTGCCCAACACTGCATGAAACTGATTTTTATTTAATAAGGTTACTTTAAGCTAACATTTTAGTAGAAAGTTATTTTTTTAAAGTGCATGGTAATTGATGGGCATTTTTGACTTGAATGTCTTGAAAAGTGCTGATTATTATGATGCTTTTATAAAGAATGTACTCACACACTCCCGTTTCTATTGAATGAAGCTCTATAAAGATTAAATACACGTTACTGGAAGGGAGCCACCTCTTGCCCTAGCCTCAATACATAGTAATTTCTTCTTTGTGTGACATTTTTAAATAAGCAGTTCCTCAAAAACCTAAAAGCAAAAAAAAATCAAGTCAATACAAAAAACAAATTAATGGCATCTTTGAATAATAATATCTTACAGCACTATCTAGATCTGCAGTTCCATTTTGCTGACAAAATCTTTTTAATCACTTTTTTTTTTCATGTTCACCTGTCTGTCAGTGTCTAAATGCCAGTATTTAGCACTTCATGCAAAAAGTAGTGTTTGTGCTCTAACCAATGACAGAAATGTTGAGGGAATTCAAGTTGCCTGGAGTTGCTGTACCAAATGAATTTCAGCAGCTTTATTACTGAGCCACCATATTTTCCCCTGCTCTAATGTGCTGCCTTATATGTGAATGATGAATTTTAGGTAAAACATAAAGAAATGTGCTGCAGCTGGAGAAATCAATAAAAGCTGGAGACAGAACTCTGGAATCCCTGTGTGTTATTCAAGAAAGGGCGTTTTCCTGAAAACCTAAATGTTCCATGCACCCAGTGAGGCAGAGCTGCTTAAACAACCCAAGGAATAAGTAAAACCAGGTCAGAATGCTCACTGCCTGTGCCCTGCTCCCTGCTGTACCTACCAGGGCAAGCACTATTGCCTGGAAATATGGTAAATCTTTAAAAGTATCTGTGAAGTAATTTCGAGGGGATTGCTCTGCAGAAAATGCCACTTGTCCACGGGGAGGTAATAGAAGGCAAACCACTTACTCCATAGTTGGTGAGGGATCACAAATTCAGAGCAGTTTTAGGTGATGGTGTATCCAGACAGAAACTATTTGAAAATAGTGCAAATTTGAAACCCGAGGATAAAATATTAGAAACTAGGGTTTCTTTTATTTTACAGCTCTGTTAATAGATGTGAGGGATATGTTTGTTATGCCTCTCTCACCTTGGTTTCATAGCAACACATCTCCATGACTTTCAAGGTTTAATTATTTTTTGTAGCAATAAACTTAGACTGAAATATTCTTCCTCCACAGGCTCCACCTTGCCTAACACCGAGCCTAAGCAAGCCAGTCTCATTTTTAAATTGCAAAGCTGTGCGAAGACGTGAAAAATTCAAGGAAAAGTCCTGTTTTCCACCATGCACTTGAAACACTGTGGGCAGGGATTGCTTTTCTCCAACAGCATAAGAATTAATAATTTAGGTTGTGTATATAGAAACTGTGACTTCACCTTATGAATTGAGAAGAAAAGCAGATTTTCATGGATGCTGACTTCGTTCATTTTTGGAAATGACTAAGACTCTGTGTCTGCCAAAAAATAGAGTCCCATTACTTTTCTTCCTGTAAACTTGTGTCACAGCTACCTGGAGGGTGAGCATAAATCTGCTTCTGTAGCTTTGCCTTTTGTTAGTTTTTTTCCTGTGGAAAGTCTGTCCCATTTCTTTCAGGTGTGCCCCAAATGCAGCAGGTGGAGATCCTTGTGGGTTATCCAGAGCTGCAGGGTAAGGACTGTGTTAGTGCACAGGTCACAGGAATGAGGAAGGTCAGCCCTTAATGCTTGCATGACTCTGTGAGGAGCTGGATTCTGTTCCTCAAAGCACAGTAGGATGTGTTCCACACTTGCCTATAAAACCACTGCACTGACAGCCCCACTCCATCATATTTAATGTGTCAGGGATAAGTGGGAAAACCCTTAGGTGGGTATCTTGTTCAGATACAGCATCGGTGATGAGTTTCACGGTAGGTGATTCTCCCAGAGGTTATTTGGGTTTTAGCTTTACTCTTTGCAGTGGGAATCTGTAAGTATTATTTTGCTGGAGAGGTAATGGTATTTTCTGTCAGAAGGAAACAAGGTGATTAAGTGGCTAAAGTGAAAATATCAGTGTTGTGGTAAATTTTTAGTTCAGGAACTCATGTTTGCTTCCTGTGGCCCTGCACTGTAGAGGTTTTGGATCCTCTCTGCTCAGATCAGCCATCCCATTTATGTGTTGGTGTTGTAGGACCTTGTGCATAGTTGGAGAAAAAATGATGGTAATTAAGATTGCAAAAAATTATTTTTATTGATTACCTTACTTTTCCTAATCACACAAAGCAGGAGGAATTGGATGTAATCTTTGTTTCCTAATGATCTGAGAACAAAGAAGGAGCTCCTCCTTATTAAACTGGAAAATGGATGGTCTGAATGCACATGTAATTCTGTTAACACCAGTGACATGGTTGAATCCAAAGCAGTAGGCACCTGAATAATCAAGTGTTCCCAAAAAAAGGACAATCTCTTTTTTTCTTTTCTTCCTGCAGGATAAATTTAGGGAAAATATGTAACAAGAAGCAGCATCAAGAGTGTAAGAAAATTCAGTTATTAACTAACACACTTATTTTTACAGGACCTGTAATGGGCAGAGACACCTGCAAAACCAGACCTTTCATAAAAGCCTTGCAGCTTAAATTTGGATGAAGAACAAAAGGGACTGATCTCAGGAGCACTAGTGAGAAAGACGTGACTGCTTAGGTAGTTGGGGTTAGGAGGGAGAATACCAGGCTGTGCAAAGAAAAATACCAGTAAATAATTCTAAATTTATGAATTACATCAGTCTGAGCATAGTTAGAAATGTGCCAGGTTGCACAGCTTGGTTTTCTGAATGTACTCCTCAGTTTTCTGTAGCAGTGCAGCTTCCCTTGTTGAGAACAGGCCCTTTGTGATGGAAGGTGTAACACATGCCTGATGGTGTTATTTTGCAATTTCTTAAATTAGTACTTCAGCTGTGTGTGGACAGACTGTTGAAGGACTTTTGAGCCAGCATTTTCCTCTGAAAGTCTGGTGATTATCTAATAAGGTGTAAGAAGTCACTCCTACATCAGTCCTGCAAAAGTGTTTGTAGCTTCTGTCAGGATACCTAAGACTTGAGTGTTGTGGGGTTTAGTCCAAATCAAGACCTTTAGTGAAACATTAGTTCTAAACACTCAAAGCATGATTATTATCTTGCAGTTACTGATACAATAGTCATTCTTAAAGAAGCATTTTATCTAAAAAGTGGTTATCCATATTATATGGTTTTATAAGATACGTGTGTAGTATGTAATATATTGTCTATATGGATTAATGGGGTCACTTAAAAATCATGTCATGGGTGCCCCAAAACAAATAATGACAGTTTTAAGAAGGGAAGGAGGTGGGCTCTGCCCTTGTCCCCCATGTCAGACTTGCTGTGCTATTCCCAGCGGGGTGGAGGATGCTGACAGTGAAGTGGGTGTCCTGCCTCACTTCACAGATGGGACAGAAGGATAAGCTCTTGCAGAGATGGGTTGCACGTTCTTTGGCGTTTTGACCTGTCCAAAAGATAAATATCTAAAAGACATATGCAAAGTACATGCCAGGTTTAAAAAAAATAAAATTATAGAGACCATGGAGTTAGGCATGTAGTGATCTGATCTACCAGAAATCCAAACAAGGCAGATTCCTCTGTTTCTGGGAAATACTGTTTCATTGTGATCCTGAGGTTATTAGAACATTACCATTAAAACCAGGAGGACTTCTGACATGTTACTCAAGGTTATGCTTTCACCATAAATGTGCTGTCAAAGCTTTGCTGAGTCTAATTACTGGTTGCCTCAAGATGTCCCGTGACAGCAGGATCAAAAGGTTCATTATATGTTCTGAGGAAAATCTTTATTCTATCCATATTATATCTTCATTTTAATATAATCAAGGAAACACTTCTCTTTCAGAGAAGAAAGGCAATATATATGTTGTTTCTTACTGTACTTGAGGCATTATTTTATCAGGTTTTTTTTCCTGAATTGAGTATATAATCTTAACTTTTTTTTATGTTTTCTGTTTCCAACTGTATTCTTTTGCTTTTCACAGATATTTTGTGTCATAGAAAGCGAAACAAACATGTACCTCTATGAAATGGCTGGTTTTAACATGTCTTTTTCAACCATTCCTTTCCCTTATGCAGTTTGATTTTCACAGCCAGATCCTTTAGTACACTGAAAACTTAATATATCTGGTTTTCCTTAGTTTTTTTTTTTTTTCCTACTGCAAAATTGCAGTCAATTCAGAACTCACTCTAGTAAACAAATTCTTTATAATGTTCTTCCTACTGCACACCTCTCTGTGCTTGTCTCTGTTGACAGCATTGTGTTCCTGGCTTTGTGAGCTACTGCACTTTACTGGAAAACAGAAGGGAGAGTGCAGAAATGCACCATGAGTGTTGTAATATAATCTGTTATATCTGATGGGAACTGTCATGGGGTGGGATATAAAGTTGGTCTTCACAGCACGAAGTTAGACTCAGATTTGTGGTTCTGCCTGAAGACCAGTCCCAGGCTCAGTTCCATAAACAGCTGTAGGCTGGGTCAGCTGTTGACACCAACACAAAGCTTTGGGAATGATCCCCGTTTAAAAGAAAAAGAAAAAAATACACCATTAATTGTGGGTAGCAGCAGTTGGGAACTGAAATTGACTCTTTACTTATTGTCCTGTGCCTGCTTCTTTTGGTTTACATTTCCTTCAGTGATGGAATAGTTCTGAAACTCTTTCAGAGACACCAAAACCGCATCATTGTCTCTACATCCTTCGTTTTGTTGTCTGCACTGTTGAGCTGTTCTTTCACCTTGGGGGAAGAGATGCGAGTGTAGTCAATGAAATGAGGATCTATTTTCGTGCTAAAGGCTCTTTGAATTTTCCTGATGTTTCTCTGGTTGCCCCCCTTGCTGCTCTCGGGGGCATAAGAAAACTGACACTGCATTCCTGATGCTGCTGCCACTGAGGGACCTGGCAAAAGCACATTTCTTATTGGTACACATAACCTCAGTGGTGGATTACAGAGACTGATAATCACCAAAACATAGGCTTTGGATTGGGTGAGAAGGAGTCACTCTTACTGTGGAGTTTTGTGAGTGAGTTTGAGCAACTTCCTCTCTTCTGTGTATTCAGTAAGGCAGAAGAAATAGTTGAGAAATGGGGTTGAGATAAGGATAGAAAGTGGAGGAAAGTCTTGATGTGATCATCTGTAGGCAACCACCTCCCCTGTGCATAACACTTACACACTCTGGCACTTGGTTTTATTACATCTCTTTACCTTGTTTCTTATAAAATCCCAACTAATCCCAGTCTGCCCTGTGGGAGCTGCAGAATGTTGAACTCCCAGGTGAACAAAGGCAAGGGAATTCCGAAAGCCTATTAGGGTTTTGTCTACATCAAACTAATTTAGATTGGTATTTAATATTGCCGTGGTGAGCAAAGACACAAAACTTCAGAAATAGCTGAATCAAGTGTTTAAAAAAATAATAATCAGAAATTTTATCTCTACTTTATAAAATGAGATTCTGAGTTAAAAATGCGATCCAGGAAATCTTGACTCTGCTCTTGACTTTAATGTTGGTTTTATTCATTTAATTACTAAGATAATCATTATTACAAAAGACCAAGCGCTGTAATATTGGTGATGATGGACTATCACCTTGGTTCATCCATCATTAGTCCTTGGAGTTTGACTTTTAAAAATGAAATGTTGACAGTGGTTAAGTCTGCATAAATATGGTTTGCTAAAGGTTGTGGTCCTAGAAGATCTGAATTAACAAATATAGAAAGGTCACTTCTCTCTGGTTGTGAAGGTCAGTCTCATCTTTTTAATTATATTAAATTTTATGTCTTTCTATCTGCTACTGTATCTGCTTCATTATTTTATTTTGGCAGTGTTAGATATATCTCTTCTGATATGCTTTGGATAAATAATTATTATGTTGCATAATTCAAGAAAAGATCAGACAGTCCTGAACTGAGTATCCTCTGTCCAAGATGATGCAAATAATTTCCATTTGTTGTGATTTACATTAAACTTCTGAAATTCTTCCAAGGTTTCTCAGCCCTTCCTCCAGCCATTTGTCAGGAGGAAATAGGAGCTTTTGATTAACATTCAGATGACTCCTCTTTTGTTTTATTGACAGTTTCTATGGTCCTTCAACCTCATCACCTTTGCATTCCTTCCTTGGAAACTGCAAAATCAATTTGGTTCAAAGCTGCATCAAGTGTTGTGTAGTCCAGAGGTGGAACTCGTTGTGTAATATGCAATGAACATTTTATCCTCTACAATTTTGTATACAGCAGGCTTTTTTTATTGTTTTGGATTTGTTTTCTCCCCTTCTCTTTTTCATAGTCTGATGTGACTGTGTTGGCACAGAGATTGTAAGGATGTGGACTCTAGGGCGTGTGCTTCCACCTAGCCAAAGAACCTTTCCTTCTCTTGGATTTGAAACTGGCTTTTTTGTCCCAGGTAACTGACAGAAGTACCACCCTCTGGTATGTCCTGGAGCAGGGATTTTCAGTGCTTTGTGCTACAGTGGTTTCATTTTGGATAGAATGATTAAGTATTAATTGATCCTGAGTGTTGCACAGACTGTAATAGGCAAAGCACTTGACTATGAGTGGGGTATTTGACTCTCACACTGAATGCCGAAAGTCTCCAATGTATTTTATGCAACTTAGTGCTACATCACTTAAAACTATGTAAGTATAAAATTTAGACAGGGATCCTAATCCCAGTTATTTGATTACCTGAGGTAACAATTCAGTAAGCACGGAAGAGAAAGGATCTTTGAGAGTCTTTAAATAGACAGTGATACTGAAGGTGAGCCCAGGAGCCTCTGAGTTTCCACATTTCAGACAAGTGACATAACAAAATGCTGTTGAGCTGAAAGAAGAACAAGACGAAAATAATTCATAACAAATATTGAAAGGAGAAAAGACTGTGGCTCTGAAAAATGCCCTGTTCTCTTTTTTCATTTCCCTAAATTCTGGTTAGCTAAGTGCCTGCATGCTGGAATAGAAAGTGGTTGGTAAAAAGCTTTTATGTAATTTAATAAAAAAGACAGCAATGTAGTGCTGGAGTAGAAAAAGCATCTGAGGTTTCTTTTTGCTGGAAGGTTTGATTACAGCACTATTGTACAGTTTTATCACACTACAATTACAGATATGTGAAATACCCTGTGCCTGATAACACAGTCCTTTCATACAATTTAATTTTTGTTCTAGAATGGTTTCTGTTTTGTAATGCTCTGAAATACCTGTTCTGTTCTCAGACTAAAAGTTTCAAAGGTGGCCTGTTTGACTTACAGCCTAGTTCCCACTAAATTTAGCTGTTTGCAAGATGAATGGTGACATCTAGTCATAAGGAGCTAACATTTATTTTTAATGGTACTGATAGATGAATGCTGAGTAGCTGTGGTTGTTAGTTCCATTCCATTAGCAATTTCTATAAATTTTTGGGATGAGTATTCTGTAAATTGGTGACAAATGTGTTATCAAAAAGTTTCTTCACCAAAGCCAGGTAGTCTTCACCAGATGCCTCCAAAAGAGCGTTGTGGGTTATTTTGTTTGTTTTGTCTTTCAGTGTTAAAATACCCCACTATGGGATGACAGAGTTGTTAAAGGAAGGTGAAAAGGATTATCTGAGACACTGATGTGGAATGTGTTGAGATTAATTGATTTAGCTTTGTGGTTTCTGCTCAGATGAAAGGTTCTTCCAACCCCTGATCTGGCGTGCCCTGAGCTGGCTGGTGAAGGTGTTATTCTTTGGGTTTTATTTCAGATGGTGTCTCAGGGTATAAGAACCTCATATAGTAAAAATATGTTTTTATCCTCCTAAATCCTTTGATATGTCTGTGGTTCATAATTAGAAATTTTAAGCTTTTAGCTTTTCCAATTTGATGCTGGGAGAAGGAGGCATTGCAAATCTGAGTTGGTGTGCTCTGGAGGGAGGCTTTGTGCCTGATTTGTATAGAATATGACTAGAGCTGAGGCTATGACTGTGTTCTACGTTCTGTGACTGTGAGAGAGAAGGGAAAGACAAAAATCTGCATTCTGCTGTTCAGCAGAGCACTTAAAACATTAATGTGCCAGAATCCCAAGACTAAACAGAGAAAATTGCAATACCAAAGAATAATATGTAATAGCCTCTGGCAGATCTTCACAGCTGCAGGGTTTCTAATGGCAAAAATGAAAAAAAAAGCAGTGCACCCTAAGAGTCCTGGACTATTTTTCCTGGGGCATCTGTGTATTTGCCAGTGAGGAGAGTCTGTACAGGTTTTTTGTATCTAATTTGATATTTTTATTGTAATCCTCTTTTTTTCTTTTAATGGTTGTGTGTAAGGCCATCTAAGCAGCAGCAAAATCTTTAAAACTGCTAGGGAGAAAAATATTCTGATGGTTGAAACACCTCTAAAACTTAGCTTAGGGAACATGCTCCTCAGTGTCTGCTGTATTGTTTAAGTCCTGAAGAATCTAAAATAGTCACACTGTAACTAACTGTACATTGTGTGTACAGAAATTTTATGACTTTAGTTCATCAGAATTTTTCTTTAAGGCTGCGTGGCAGTTTCTTAATTGCTGGAAGAAGGAGTGAATGTAACATGTGAGATCTACTGGGAAAAAAGTGATGGTCCTGGTTCATCATCAATTCAGGATTTACTAGGAGTTTGGTATTAAAATATTTATTTGGCTCTAAATTAAATATTTTATTACGTTCAGTTGTAAGCCTTTAGTTGTGGCTTATAATTCAACTGACAGAAGCTTTCTTAGAGCTTTCTTAGGATTTAAAAGGATTTATTAACTTTGTATTAATCCAACAATTTAACTAATTAGATTATTTGATTCAAATACAGTATTGAAGTCAGCTTTCTGGATTGGCCTTGATTTGGTTGCTATGCTGCTTTATTCCTGATTCAATGTACGGTTATGTGCATTAATACTTGGGGTTTGGTTTGGTTTTTTTTCCACTCCCTCTATTGATTTCTTTTAAGAAATACATTTATAATATCAGGTTATATTTCTTTCAAGAAAAGTGGAATTTCTGATGACTTGGTTAAAACCCTGAACTAGTTTTGTTTCATCAGACATATGAGACATATGTCTCATAGTGACAGAACCCTGGGACAAACTCAGCAGCAATCTTGGAAATGATTCCACTGAGTAGCAGATATGTCCCAGCTTATAAGAAGTAAAGAATTTACATCACCTTTTGTTTACTGAGTCTGCAGGCATTAAAAATTTTGCCATTGATTTCACGGTAATAGAAGCTTCATCCACTCATAACGTAATCCATTTCTATTTAGGTGTTTATTCACTCATAATTTTAGGTTATTTTTCATTAATATCTGAATTCCAAACAATCTTAGAGTTTTCAGTCATCCTTGGGACTCTCTTGCTGCACTGTGTCTATGTTTATTCCACGAGGGCAGGATTTTATTCAAGAAATGTGGATGTGATAGAATCCTGCACATAAAGTAGGAAAGGAATCTAATAGCCACCAGTCCTATTTCTTATACTGTTAGTTTTTCTGAGGTTTTTTAGTATCCACTATAACACTGAAAATGGATGAAGAATATTCAGGTTCAGAGGACAAGTTTTACAACCAACTCTGTTCATAAATCTGGAAGAATCTGGCAAAAGAAATCATTTGCTGAACAGTTTTCTGCATTGAGTATTCTTCAGTATAAAAGTTCTTCCCTGTGCCCTACAGAGGAAGGTCTAGAGGAGTGTGAGCCTGGCTGAAGGGACATTGTGTCACTGTGACTTCCTTTGTCATGCAAGTGCAGTGGCTCTTAGCAGAAGTGATGTACTCCACTTGCCAGAATGGTCCAGAATAAAAAAACACTTCACTGAAGAAAGGACATTTTTCACAGTTGAATATCTGAGTGTATAATGCTAAGATCTCATCAATGTCTCTTCTTTCAGAGACAATGTTTGGTTATTACTGCTAATGACAGGGAGTTATAAATACTGGCTGTTCAATGAATGTTTCCAACTCTGTCCTGCGCTGGAGGGAGGAGGGTGGATTTTTTTTGATGCATTGAGAGCTTTGTGAGTGTTGGTTTGAAGGTCACATGTCCGAACAGCAGTGAGAAAAGACTGTCTGGGCATATGGATGGAGAGAATTTCTGAAGGCTCTGATGAAATGTTTTCTTGTCGGATTCTTCTTCAGCTTATTAGTAACTATTTTTGAGTCACACAAGCATTTATGATTTAGTAGCATTTTAACCTACTGTATTTTACTATGTGGCTTCATGGCAAGCAAAGCAGCTGAAAATTGAACTTTTGTTAAAGCAGGAAGAAACATTTGAAGGACAATGATGCTTTTGTTCCCTAGTTTGTCTTTATTTTTATCTCCAGCTATAACGAAGTTATTTATATAATAAAATATACTCTTTCATGGTATAGAAATGTTACTTTGATACATCTTTACTATTGTGTCTACAGCTACAGGACACTGATTTCAACACAAGAATTAAAATCATGACGAAAGCATAATGGACATTCTTTTGAATGCTTAGAATACTTTAAGGTGCTAGCCAATGAAATGCTAATAGAAGTTTAATTCAAAAACTTGAAAAGATGCATCTCAAGATAGAAAGAGGTCCTTCAGCTGCAGTTTTTGAATTAGTTCTCTTGTCAGTGTAGTAGATGTCAATGGTAGTACACTGGTTTATGTCAGAAAAGCTTCTTATATTCAGCACTCAATGTCTAAAGCATTAACTGTATCTAAGAGTCAGCTACTATAAGGACTATTCAAAAATTGAATAATACAGCACCTACTTTAAAATGGGTAGGACTGCACACAATGTGATGGTTGAAGAAAAGCTTATAAAAATAATTTTATAAAGAAAAATATTTGTATTTACCTGTTGTAAAGTAGTACTTCTGTGGGTGCCTGAATTTTATAATTGGTTTTATTATCTTTTCTTAGCAGAGAAACTACTCTTTGCAATTGCTTACCAGTACCTAAGTAAAATAATTGATTCACATTTTTTTTGTAATTAAAGATGATAATCTTTTCGTACCTTATTACTAATGTCATATAATATGCTGACCATTAATTCGGTGCTTTGGGCAATTGGAAGAGTATTTTCCCTCATAATTATTTTCATATCTTTCCTAGGGAAGAAATAGAAAAAAAATAGGACCATATGTCTGTGAATTCCCTGGTTACTTTCCATAGCTTAGACAGAAAGAAACGTTCAGTCTGGCAGCAGACAATATGGAATTTTTCAGTATTAGAGCCCACTGAAGGAGTTCACCTCCATGTTTGCTACCAGGACATTCTTGGCTGCACATCCAGTCAGTTTAACAAGCAGCATTCACTGTGAGTGAGTTTGGTTCTTTTTGAGGTGTCCAGGCAGACAGAGGGGACTAAAATGTTCCTAAGAGCCACCTCTAGGCAGTAACTGCATTGAATATCATGGGCAGAGCAGGGATTTGCATCCAGGGCTCAAGGGCCAACTTGCTGATGTGGCTTTTGTCCTCTGGCCTGACCACAGAGCTCAGCTTGCACTGGTAGAACTTCTCCCAGAAAGTTTTCCCAGAAGTGGTGTGTGTTCAGAAGGCAGCTCTGCCCTGCTGCTCTGCCCACTTGTGCCTGTCCCTAGTTCCGAGGGCAGGAGGGTCACCTTGGGAAGTGTCACTTTTGGTTTCACTCTGTGAGGGGATGCCAGTTTTACACCTTTACCTTTATTTCTCTTTGTTGCTTCAGGGAAGTACATCACTACAAATGGGTCTTTATTTTACTTTATTTTACTTGTCCATGCTTCTATAGTACAAGAGATTTAAACTAATTTTAAAAACCCTCAAAATACAACCCCAAGAGAAGTAAAGAAAAAAATTATAATTAAAAACCATGCTTGGAGCTCATCACTAACAAGAAATACAAAGCCCATACAAAACAGCTTCCTAGTTTATATGTCATAACATTTTCTCTTCCTGTAGTTTAAAAGTTAGAATGCAAGACTGTCGAGGAGAGAGAACAGCTCATGAACAACTGAGTGAATGAGTTCTATACTGCAGTAGTGAATTTTACATCATTTAGTGAAATGCTGTGATAAACCCACATTATTAAATATTATGCTGCAAAAATGCAATGAAAAACTATTCATGTGATTAGCATTTTCTTACTGCATACTGAGCACTACTTTATTGAAAAATCTCTACTATTACAGAACAATTTTCTTTTCATAAGAATACATCCATCAGAAGAAAAATGCTATAAAGGTTAGATATGAGTAAATGGCTCAAAATTTAGAAGCTCATTGTGTGCAGAAGAAAGGACAGTGGGTGATAAAGAACAGGAAAGAAAAAAGTGATTTGTATACACAAAGGCCTAAAAAAAGAACACTGGTCAGAATGTGAAATTTGACTTCAAAGTCATCACACTTGCATTTCTCCTCCTAGCCATTTTAAATTTGATGAGTTAAGTAGATTTGTTGAAATGATTCCATGAATAGAATGATTCCTTTATTTTTTTCTCAGTTAATTTTGTGGAATTTTGGGTATTAAAATACTTTATATGAGAAATTTTTAATGCTTTTAGGTGCATGGTCAGACTATTAATGCTATGCTACATCAGCAGTTAATGCCACATGGAAAGCACGGGCTTAGAGGTTTCTGGGGCCCAAAAAACCCATAACCAAGGGCCATTGCTGAAACTCATGAATGAATGTGCCAGTCAGCTTCTGATCATTTCATATCAGGGGAGTTATTCCTGCACTTTAGCAAAAATATGTACATGAGCTTCTTGGGATGTGATAAAGAGAATGAGTCTTCTAGAAATTCTAGACTCAAACAGAAGGTAAGAAAAGTACTGGAATCAAATGCCAATGTAATTACTGTTGAGGTGGTTTTTTGGGGGTTTTTTTTGACAGCTCCAGTACAGTGGTTGTAGTTGTATACTGAGGATGAGTTGGGTGGGGTGGGCATTTACTCTTAGGTTTTTGGAATAATCTCCTGTAGGAAGGAATTTGGAATGGCTGGAATCTGTCTGCCTGTCTGTTTTAATTTTTAAATATCATTATTTTGTATAAGCTGCAGGAAATCATTGCATGCATGGTAAGCTGCTTACTAAAAAATCCTTATAAAAAATAGATGCTGTGAATTTATAGTAGTCACGCAACAAACACATTTTTCACTTATTTGAACTCATTTGATAAAAATAATTTGCTTACTAACTCTAAGACTGCAGAGGGCAAGTTTCAGTGGAAGTGATGATTTTTGGACTCTTAAAGCCAGGTTAAATTAGAAAAAGATTATTCCTGGCTATTTGGGGTGGTCATGGCTGTTGTGACCCAGCTGTTCCGTTGTCACATCTGTGCAATCAAGGGACAAGACAGAGACCACCTTTTGGATGTAATTATCTTTGTGTTCTCCTGCAAACTCCATTGTCATATTACTGGATTGCCTTACAGGTGATCATATTTACTGTGCAGGAAGTAAAATGCTTTTTTCCCGTTTTAATAGCTGAAGGAGTGAGTCAGAATAGGAGTGATAAGTCTGCCATCAAGTGAGACCTCTACATTAATATAAGAAACTGAACCAGTTTTTTATATCCCAGGCTCGTATCTTTGCCCAGGGGCAATGAATGTACCCCTTGAAGTGACTCACTCTCCTAAACCATGAAAAGCAAAAATGTGGTACACGGCTTAATATATCCTGCTCTCCATCCTGCCTCTGCTAAGGGACAAATACACCAGAAATACCAGACAGACCACATTGCTTTTCTGTCCCATGTCCCTGCAGGAAATAAAAACATCCAACCAGCATAATTTTCGTGGTTTTCATGCATAGGCAGCCAGCATGGCTGCCTGTTTCTCTTTCTGATCTTGTCTCAGTGGCATGTTGCAGCAAGGATAAGGCAGCAGAGAACTGAGACTCGAGAAATACAACTTCACTCTTTATGGGGATTGCATTTGTTGCTAAGCTGCTTCTGAGAAAGTGTCATGTACATATAGAGCTAGTGGTACTGCAGTTAGCACAGACAACTTTGTCACTGATTTCAAAGGCTCAAAAAAGCAAAGAGGAGGAAGAAATTAATCAAAGATCAGTTCCCAGAACTATTAGCTTTGGCTCTGACCACAGAGGTCGTTGCACTGTCAGATTTCTTTCTTCATCATCTCTCAGTCGGGTCTGTACTCACCTTTACAAGAGGAGTGAGTTGTGTAGAACACAGTGTAAGATAAGTCTGAAATATCAAAGCCTTTCAGTTTAATGTCAACCTCTGTTTTTCCTTTAGGTGACAAGGTTAAAGGGGAGTCTCAAAACTCCAATGACTTACTTTACTTTCCTTCCTGTTAACTAAAAGGCCAGTATTTAAGAACTAAGTGGCTGACCCACATAACAAAGCTTATGAATAATAATTTTGTGAACAGGGCTCTGTAATATTTTTCCTAGGTATCAGAAATTAATTTGATATTAATGATGTGCTTCCAAGGTCATAGTAAAATCTTTTGCTTGTGTATAATTAGTATTTCTTTCTACCACTAGGGACAGTAAATGAGGTAGACTAAAGCAAGACTTCTGCAGCTTAATTTGTATTCACCCTACCAGCTCTAGCCCTGTCTGTCTTTGATTTTAGTGGAGTTACTGTTGATGAATAATAGTGAATATTATACTTTACAAAACACCTGTGAACAGATTTGTGGCTGGTCTCATCCAGCACTTTGCAAACATCTGGACCAAAGGCTCAGGCTTGCAAACTCTTAGGCACAGAAGCATAACTTCTCATGTGAATCACCATATTGATATTTGTGAGCCAATTTAGATGAAACATTACAGCCTTTACACAACACTCAAGATCATAATGCAAGTGCAGCTGGAAAGGACCATTTTGTTATTCCAGGAATCTCCAGATATTTCCACGATGAAGATCCCTTGTCAAATATTCTTGGGGGAGGTGGGACACTGTGACCTAAATGAGCCTCACTCTGTGAAGGTACAGGGACAGTCTTGGGCTTCTCAGTTATGTGGATCTGTGGGGTTTTCCTCAGATCTCCAGCACTCTTCCTGCCTATAGATAACTTCTGCTGGGCTACAGCTCTTCTTAATATACATACAGCTTTCATCTGCTTTCTGCAGAGGAGTAATTAGCTAGTAAGAGAGACTTGTATTTTTTTTTTTTCATTTAGAGGAGCGTGTTATAAGACTTCATGGCATGTTCAGGCTCAGCTTGAAAGCTCTTACACCAGGGAAATTGTAATATTTTAGACTGAATTTTCTGAACTGATTTTATGTTACAGTGTGCAAAGGATTGCACCTTAATTTTGAGTAACCATTACATGAATGGTCATTGCAAAGAAACACTTGAGTTCAGTGGTATTACTTGCCCAAAGAGGGATTCTTACAAACAAAACCAGTTTGAGATTCTTGGGATCCTTGAGGAGAAAACTCCCCAGAGGTTTACATTGAATCCTTTAATATAGTCCTATTGCTTTGGATCAGGGCTCTCATCAGGATTAACTGCAGGTCACATGTAAAAAGCAAGCAAACAAAATGAGAAATAGAGATTTCTAAAAAGGTGAGGGTGTTTTATATCTTTTTTGGCAACTCCTGGTTCTGGGGATTTAACTCAAAGACCTCCCTTTCTTCCTTGCTGTCTTTTCTGTTTGTTTTGTGACCTTGAGAGATTTTTATTCCTTCTGTGCCTTTGTAGAAATTGTGAAGACCTTGGGCCACACGGTGATGGTCCATTTGATGTTCTCTTGGCACACGAACATGGTTTCTGCAGCTCACCAGCTCTGTCATTAGCAGTGCACTTGACTCAGTTTATGTCACTTCAAGAGTTCTGCACTTACCCAACATTTAAAATCTACATTTAAAGTAAAACTTTCCTCTAAGTCACTGTAGTACATCTGTCTGTGTGTATTCTGGAGGGGGACGTGCAAAGGTTGTCCAGGGAATTACTAGAAACGGCTGACTGCTCTGCGTTTATCACTGTCATCTAATATTTGCAAATAGTGTGGGATTAAAAACAATACAGCAAATCAACTCCTTTGTTGCCTCAAAAAGCTGCACAAACCCAAATTACATTTGTTATTTGATGAAAGACTGTTACCAGCCAAAATGGATCCATTTATCTTGAAAAAAACTTATTTTGATCCTTGTTTGGTGAAAAATGTATTAAAGACTGAAATGCAGAGTCTCTTTTTCTTCGTGGATCGGTGTCAGTCAGTGCCATGTCACCTTGGAACACGGTGAATGTTAGGCTGATGGAATTGTAAAAATGTTTGTTGTATGATATTGGCTTTTTAAAATGTAATTGTAGTATGTTCGTTATGCCAATAAGTCTATTCCAGCATGAAGCATATCAACCAGCTTCTAATACAGAATTCAGTGGCAGGTGCTAAAATCCCAAACTCACGAAATACTTAATGGATTGGTGGTTTTGGTTTTGGGGTCCTTCGTCTTGCTTTGTTTTGTTGTTTGTTTATTTTTTTTTTCCCCTCAAAAGATCACTGGGCTGGTACTGAAGGTTTGATATATTTGGAGGAACAAAATGTGCAGACAGGTGTGCACTTGCTTCATTGAAATTTAAATTTAGTTATGAATTCTCAGCAATGAAATCAGCTCTTTCTGTCAGGAGCGTCTTGTGGATTTTCCCACAGAAATGCAGTTGCAAGTGCCTGTGGTGAAGTGAGTGTTTTTTGAAAGAACTGAAATCTTAACGCAGTCAGAAGGTTGCCTGTAATGTATATTTAATTGCTATCGTGGAGGCCAATTTTCTTTTATGTATTTGCAGGCATATTTTATGGTTAATTTGTTTTTAAGTGTACAGAAATTCCAAGCATTGCTTTCCCAGTCCCCACATAAAATCCTTGATGAGGTGGTGCACGGGGAGCTCCTTAGAGCTCAGGAGGAAATCAGGCTGCCTTGTCTGTTGGTTGAGGTTTTGAGTGGTCAGTATTTCATGTTCTACTGAAGCCTCTAGCAGCACAGTTTCTTCTCTTTCTCTCTGTTAAGGATTTCTAATTCTGGGCAGCCATTCAGCCACACACTGTTATTTTTCATTTCAAAGAGCTTTTCCAGCCATCCTCTCTTGTTTCACCCATTTCTGTAACCTGTACTTGAGATGGAGGATTTTGGCTGTAGTTCTTAGACTTTAGTGCTGAGAGACCAAAACACAGGCTTTGATTAGCTTTAGAGGTTGTCTGTAAGACATTTTTTTAAAATATTTAAACTCTACCTAGTCTGTGGATGCTTATCTGTTCTGTAGTAGGAAAGGTAGATGTAAATGGGGCACTTGAGCCCATGACTACTTTGCAGTAAAACATTACCATTTAGAATTGAGCAAATTATTTCACCTCTCACATTAAGCAGAATAGCAATAGAGTGCATTTTAAATGGATTAAGAACTGGCTGATTGACAGACCTTAAAATGTACCTGTCAGTGGGAAGTTGAAATGTCATGAGAATGGTTTGAATGGGGCTCCCCATGGGGGAGCTGTGGGTCCCACACTACCCAGTTTGCTCATTAGTGAGCTCAAAGTAAATCCCTGCTGCTAAAATTTCCTATAAATGATGCTAAGATCCTCATGAGAGTAAAAATAATCTGTATATCTACGTCATATAGAGAAACAATGTATGGACTCCAAGATTATTGTGTATTTCTTTTAAAACCTGTTGTCCTAGGAAAGAAATGATTGTGCTACAATCAGACTGCTGTGTTGTATTTTAGAAACGAGTGACTCTGAGAAAGGCTCACCTGTAATGATGAGCAGGGACATGTGAGTTCCTAGTGCGATGTTCTGCCAAAAAAACCAGCTCAGGGAAGTGGTACCAGCACACAGCTCCTGCAACTGTTGAGCAGGAGGAGAAGCAGAGAGATGACTTCCAGCTCAGGATGTGGAATTGGCAGGTTCAATACAGGAATGCTGTTTCCAGTTGAGAGGTCCCCAGGTTTGGAAGCATTTTTGAGGAGATAAGTGATGGAATATAGAATCTTGAAGGAGAAGATGGATTAAAGAAAGGTTTTTTTCTGTATCCTGACTGAATATTATTCAGTTACTAGATAAAAAGTTTTCTGCCAAACTGACTGTGAACAAAAGCTGCTTCTACTCAGTTTGGAAGGATCCCTGTCCAGTTTCTGTCTGTTTTCAAATTCGTGGACTGAGACACACAGGACTTCAGCTATGGGGCAGATAATGTATTGATCTGGACTGGGGCTTGAATGCAAGTAGACATACTGTTCATCTCTGCTCGTGTAATGAATGTACAGAAGTTATAGCACCTGGAAAAAGGTGACATTAAAAAGTAAATTCATTTGACATTTAGGATTCCCAGTGTTGTGGAAGTAATTGGGGGCTTTCAGGATCACAGTTTTCACTTCAAGTCCTGAGGAATTGAACACTTTTATTTGGAAGACTGAAGGATCAGTTCTTCATTCTGATGACCCAGAAGAAGTTGATTATACTCTTCTGAAAATTCATCCATATCCACCACCAAGTGAAGCCTTTTTTACTGTTATTGTGTCACATTTTGACAACTAAATAATTCTGAACACTATTCTCCCAGAGAAGTAGAAAAGAAAATGTCTCAGAATGATTGGCGCCTCTCTATCTACTAGGTGCAGAGCACATTAAAGTGATAGATGACTTTTGTACAAGTTACTGAAAGTGGAAGGTTCATTTAGGGAATGTTGCCAATAGATCAGTGTGGTGAAAGGCCAGGGTTCAGGAGCATAGCCTCGCCAAGTGACCTGCCATAGACTTTGTGTTCTTTAAAAAAATCACAATAAAACCCCAAAACCAAAGCAAGCACATGGGCATTATATTGTCATTATTGTTATAATTCACATGCTGATTATATCTTCAAATTCACCAAAGAAATCATGGGTTAACCAGGATATTAAAATATCAAGGTGCATTTTGTGTTTGTCAGAATCCATCCCCTTCAGCTGACAGGTTTACTGTGCCCACACTTGGGCAAGGCTCCTGCAGTGAATGTTTCTTCTCCGAAGACTCATCCTGAATGAATGAAGGAGAACAAGGAGGAGAAGCTTGCACCTTGCCTTTATTCAGGTTCTTTGTATCTGTGAACTTTTTTCCTAAGACAAGGAGCAATTGAATTGTTTTTTGTTCCTCTAAGACTTGGCTACTCTTCGCAGTACGCACAGAAAACTGCAACTTGTTTTTCGTTACTGAAAGATCTGGGTTGTTGAATAGCTGTCAGACTTGCTTTTATCCTATTACATGTTCTCAGGGAGTTGAAAGTGCAGTTTGACATCTCAGGGGAAAAAAAACCTAAAACATCACTTTCAAATGTTTCTTTCTATCTTTCATGTTCCCAGAATGGCTTTTATTCCCCTCTTTTTTCTAAAATCATAACAGCCATGTAGAATGTTTCTCTTTAGGCCTGGTCTGTATATTTGTGTGCTGAAGTATTGCCGTGATAATCAGTAGTCAGTCTAAAGGTGCCTGTGGGCAGAGTCAAACCACGGGAGAAGTGTGGTCCCATGCCAAGGGAAATGCCACTGGAAATCTCTCCAAGGCTGCTTGGCTGAAACATCACGGCATTGCTCCTAATTCTGCTCGGGGTAGGCACCTTTTTCGTCTTGCATGTGTGCAGATGTTGTGTTGCTCCTCATGGGTGCCTGGGTTTGGTCACTTAACCACAGAGCTGGGGCAGTGTCTGAGCTGGAAATGCAGAGTGGATTAGCCATACTCTATTGAATCTGGAGCTTTGTAAAGAAATTAGAAAAAACCCCAGATACTTCCATATGCAGTGCATTCTGGTGTGGTGCTGGCATGTGAAAAATCTTCTTTCAGATGAACCTTAGTGCTGGAATTTAAAGATGAGCATGGACATCTTAACAAAGATCTAGAATTCCTACATTTGGTATAATCAGGTACCTAAAGTTGGAGTTATTTTCTAGTGTCTGCAATGTATAGAGACTGGGCTGAAATCTGATTATTGGAAACCTCCCAGTTACAAACTACTCCCTCCTCTGTGGTGTATCACACTGAAATGACAGGATTATATAAGTTTGCCTCTTGGAAGGACAGAACAAGTGACAAAGACAAGAAGTAGCTAAAGATATGTCTAAACTGAGACATAAACACGAGAAATTAGCACCAGTGCTTAGAAAATATTCTGCTCTGAAGAGTGAACTTCACTTTTGCAGGAATAAGGCAGAGAACAGAAGAGCTGCTTAAAATATATTTAAAATATGCTTATAAATTCTGCATAGCATTTATGCCAGCACCCAGCACACAGGTAAATATCACCTGTATTTCCAAAGAAAGTACTGGCAGTTTTTCACCAGCTTCTTTTTTTAAAGTACATCTTAGAGGTTTAATTGGTAGATTAAACCCACTCAAACTGCAAGATTTGATCTGGCATAGTTACTGTTTGTATCTTTAAAAATAAAACCCCTATAAATAAAAGGCACATCCAGAGCTAATGTAAATTTGCATGGTGTCAATTAAGTTAATTGATAGCATTATAGTGAATTATATTAGTGATGTAATTGTGTTATTTATTTTTGTCTTTGTACCTTTAAGTCGTCAGAGAGAGGGATTTTTTTTTAACTATGATTGGAGTTGTTAAATGTCAGTGGAACTAATAACATCAGATCATCATCTTAGATTGTCATAAACTTTTAAATATTGTAAAATCTAGGGCTTCTAACTTGACAGTTGCAGAAATGTTTGGAAGCAAAGATGTTGGTTCTTCCTTTTTAAAAAATCTAAAGTCAAATCAATAACTGTATAGAGCTCCAACTTGAATCAGTCTTTGTTGATTAGGTGAAATTACCATGGCATTGAAACCAATTGGAATTGCTGAAAACTCTGTTTTGTTCTGCTGTTAAAAGTCTGTCTCAATGGCTTCTGTCAGAATCGAAAAGTATCACCACTAGTGATGATAAAGTAGATTTCTCTGCTAGTGAGGCTCTACGTGATTGATATTTAGGAGTGAAGCGTGCCCTGATAACTCATGCCTTTCCCTTTTTCAAGCTTGGAATACATCATTTGAGGGGGAACTGAAATTGAAAGAGGCATAAATTCGTGGGAGAGATACATATGGGGATGAAAGGAATTCACTGTACTTTTTCTTGAGCCTCTGGAGATGATACAGGAAATTATTTATTATTCATGACAATTTTGCAATCAAAGCTGACAGCAGTAAAATATGTGATTAATAGACTGTTCTTTAAGCAGATCACCAATATGAATAAACAGATAATGCGTAGGAGGTATTCCCATCTGCACATACGTATTAAATATTATTGAAAATTACATTTTTCTTTGTCTCTGCTTCAACTGTATATAGAATAATAAAACTTAGCGCTTCTTGAGCTCCCACCTCAAACTTTCCTATTTCTGTGTGTGCGCTTGATCATTGCAATGCTAATATTACTGCTTGATACTGTGCTTGGTGTAATTGATCTCAGCCCACTTATTCCTACTGATCGGAGTGAGTATGATTTCAGCTGTGTTCACAATAGTTGCATTCCCTCCCAGTTTGTGATTTCATGCACGTTTGAGTGGCGTAACAGCTGCTTTATCCGAGCGCGCTGGGGTTCAGCAGGCATTGTCGTGGATGGATCATAATGGCTTTGCATCTTAGTTTTGTGGCATAAAGCTGGTAGGGAGAAACATAACAGGAGTAGTCATTGTGAGCAACTGCTGTGCTCTTTTGGAAACAAATAGCAAGAACCACCACGGTTCCTTACTCTTCCGTGCTGCAGCACCGGCATAAATCACCGCGGTGATTGGGGTAATCGCTGGTAGCCATGATGGCCTACATTATGAGACCCTGAGATTTCAAGTCTCCCACCGTTTTTTGGAAGGGAAAGATAATTCTGCAGATAACTCGGGAAAGGTATTCTTCTCTGTTCTGGTAGCTGGAGCTGTGCAGGATAATTGTTCTTGAGAATCCACGCGTAAAGCGATGTTACCTTTTTAATGCCCCAAAATTGGCTGTTTTAATAGCGAGAACCTTATAACATTTACAGCTCTGTGACAGCTGTAGTGTGCTGAAGGATACAACAGTACTATATTATCTTATATAGGAAGATCTTTTTCAGTATGATAGCAGAAACCTGCTAAATAGTAGTCTGTGTAACATAATTGCGTTCCCCGTAGCAAGTCAGAAAGTGGCGTGTATAAGGACAACTTTTGAGACAAAGAGTGCTTGCAGACTTTATCCTTGCAAAGTGTAAGAGCTAAGTCTGTATTAGGAGACTATTTTTAACTCAAATGTCCTTTCAAATCTTTCTGTGCCTTTCCACGTTATCATGGGGCTGTCCTTGGAAATACTGAGCATTCAGTTCTCACTGTCTGCCTGCTCTCAGAAATACTCCATCATTTGTGGTGGTTCTGTATCTAATGTACAGACACAAACTTTGTTTTTCTGTGTTTATGGCCATTTTAATATATCATAGCTGAAGCTATGCCTGAAATCTGGAAATTATTCATTCTTCTTTATTCATACTCAAAACCAGGTGATGATCACTCCTGGTGGTGGAATTAGGTGATGTACTTTCAGACAGCACAGCCTGAAAATCCAGGGAAAGAGCAGAGCATACTGTGCAGCCAACATTTTTGAGAACGTGTTATTGCTAGAAACAAAAGTAACATGAATTATTTACCTAGAAATATTAAACTGGCTTGAGATCAGTGCTGGAAATAGAGGGAGTTCTGGGCCTTGTGAATCATTCATGAAGCTTTATTTAACAGACTTCTTTTTGTCTTCGCAGATCACTGAATCGTATTTTACAACTTTCAGGATGCTTCTGTGGGTTTCATTCTACTTATAATAGACAGGGTTTTTTTCAATGCTTTCTAAGGAAGCACAGATCAGTAAAGTTACATTTTTATGTTTGCTTTTTTCGCCCGTCAGGAGGTATGGAAACAAGCAAAGTGGTGTGGCAGAGGAAGAGGAGGTGTGTTATAGTTTCTGCTTGATCATGTACTTTGTCCCCTATTTGCAGACACGGGAAGCTGAAGCACCCCAGTAACTGAACCCATGGATAGGATGGCCTTTAGCTGCTCCTGAGATTTGCTCAGCAGCTCTCACAAGCTAAAGTGCTCTAATGTTTACTTATTTGTTAGGAGATTTTATTAAAAATGCTGCTTAATGTAACCAGAAATTTGTTCTCCTACATGTGAATATTTACGCTCTTAACATTTGGAGATGCACCAGCTAATGCTGATTTGGTAATATTCAAATGTGGGCTTCTAATACTATTCCTGGGACTTTTAAATCTTTAATAGTTTCAGAGTCTGAAAGAAACATTGCTCTAGGAATAAAAGGGAAAAAGTTGAATTACTTTGGAAGTCCAATGCAAGCACTTGGTGCTTGATGTGGTATCATGGTGAGCAATGGGGCTTTTGTCATAAATCTTCTTCTAAAGGAAATGAGGAAAAACGAGGGGGGAAAAAAAAAAGGGATCCTAGCTGGATTTAAGGGAAAGAAGATAAACGCTAGAAATATCAAAACCTCTCAATTTAGAGAAGAGGTCCTCCTCTTCTCCCTGATCAAAGAAGAGTTATGACTGCTACTTGCCATGAGAGGCAGAAGAACTATAGATCACAATGACATCCTGAGTCTTGCTCGTGGGCATGTGGTATATATGACAAAGCAGCACACTGAGAGAACACTTGAATGGTACTTACAGGCAGTCTAATTCCAGAACAGCTCTTCCTGTGAAAAATACACAGCCCAGCAGATATGATTATACAATGTTTCTTTGCATTTCTTATGAAATCTCTGGTGGTAAGAGAGATTTCTCAGGAATATTGCTCTTTTCAAATATACATTTAATAAAAAGCATACAATAACCAAGATCTGTGTGTGGTAGTCAGATGATTTATCTGTTTGTAGCACAAGTCAGATAATTTTTTCTATTCAATCTGACTTCTTGTTGCTGGAAATGATAAATTTGTAAAGAAAAAAATTAACTAATGAAAAAAAATGGATTCTTCTACTGGCTAGACTTTCTCTACTTTGTGGCCAAGATTTTTCTACCCCATATCAAGACAAATCAATCAATTTGATTTATAGATAAAGGAGGAGTACAAGTGACCAGCAGACCTTTGCCTCCCCAGGGAGAGAATGGAAAAAATCTAAACAATAATTAATTTCTACTGATAGTTTAAATTGTTTCTACTCCCCTGAGAACCTTCAACAGTAGTGAGAAAAGAGTGGCTCTTAGTTCTCTGCTGCTTGCCCAGTTGCTCATGCATGGGGTGGTGAGGGCACATGTCACTGAAGCAAGAGCCTTTTATTCATCCAAGTTAGAAAGGGAATATATTCACATATATAACTCCTTCTAAAAGAAATTTGTTAGTATTAAATGTATATACAATACCATATGTACTTATGGTGCCTATGGAAATGATTTTATCCTATAAACTGATTTTATCCTAAATCTAATAGTAGATTTCATCATAGGATTAGTTTTAGGGCATCTCCAAAGAATATAAATTGTATTTCTGCATTCACTGTTTGCATGGAGCTGGTGTGTCTATGAGTTACTTTTTCATCTTCAATAAAATTGAGACCATTAGAGTGAGAAGTAGGATTGCTGCAGCACCCGTGTGACTGGAGCCTGTGTGGAAGCCTTTCCTTGCACAGGACTGATTGATCCCAGACATAATAGCAGTTCTCAGTTCTTTGCAAGAGTTGCATGCAGTTAAAGCAAGGTTTGGCTGCTGTGGGTGCTGAAGTGATTGTGTTTTGTCCTTTCTGATACCAGTAAGAAGATTGCTCATTTTCAGCTAAAAAATGGACTGAATGTTTTGCTGTAGCAGCTGAACTGAAGAAAGATAGAAGGAAGTATGTGCATTTAGGTAAAAATGCTGATTGTGGGTCAGCTCAAATACTGAGATGCTTAAGGATTTTTGTCAAATGCGGAAACTTTATTTGAGGTAAATGAGGCTTTTAGTTATTTTGAACAAATGTGAAGGTCTGATTCACAAAGTGTTTTAGAAATAATTCATGGAACATGAAGGAAGACAAAGTTCTTTTCTATCTTGTAGTGTTTCTGGCATTTTTTAGAGATGTGGCAAACCTCTTTTCAGTCTTTTCAGTTCAATCAGTCTGAAAAGTTAGGACCAACCCACACAAAGGTTAAGACTGGGACTGGTTATCTGTAAGGTCAGTCATATCCTACTTCCTACAACTTGACTTAAAGCCGTTGCGATTGCCAGTGAGGTTATTTGAACCTGATTTTGTGCTTACTTCAGTGACAGTGCCATCTGTTATGTCAAAAGGCGTAGTGGTAAAACATTTGCATCTGAAGCACACAGCTTGAGCTCTATTTTCAAAAGCTGATCTAAGTGATTTTATTTTCCTCTTTCCTTTCTCTGAAATACTTACTGTCCTAATAGCCAAACTCTTAGTATGGTTCACCCAGTTCCAAGGCACCTCTAGCTTCTGCCACTGAGGTAACGTCTCTTTTAGAACTAAAAAGTAATCCTTTGGAGAAATTAATGGGAACATCTAACTTTATGAAATTTATTATATACCTCTTCTTTTGCCCAGCTTTTTCAGACTTCTCTCTGCAACCTCTCTGCAATATGAGTTAATATTGATAAAAGTTGAAGGTGCAGGAATCTTCAGTCATCACAACATCTGTAGGGAAAAGTCAGGTGTCTCCTCTCTCTTAAAAAAGATAAAAATAGGGAATCATTAAAATAGAAACTGGAGTATAATGTACTTTATAGTGACTCTGCTTCTGTTATGTTCAGTGCTAAGATCACTGTTTTTCAGATTTGTAGAAGTGCTAATGTTTTATCTGCTATATATGCTGTAAAATGTACTTTTTCCCATTAAAAGAAATATCACAGGCTAACATGTGACTGATAGGCAATATCAGAATACAATCTGCAGAGAGAAGAACTCAATTCTCTGTATCACTGGAAGGATTCGGATATTTCAGAATGCTGAAGCTGAATTTTAAGCAGTAAGCACTCATTTTCTCTCTTGGACTTCCATTGTTCCGTGCAGGTGTTGATGTGGGTACTTAGTTAAGCTGGATGTAGGATTTTGTCTCAAAACCAGTTTAATCTCAAGGCCCTGTGTCTTTTACTTAGATAATTATAGCCTGTGCTACTACCTTATATCAATACTGGGGTAATCTGTGCTAAGAAATACTGTGCACAGTTATAAACTAGACAGCAAGTGATAAAGACTTATTAAAACCCTCCAAATGGCCTTATTTAATGGGAAGTCTGCCTGGTGATACCACACACCATATTAAATTGATTAGTATGTAGCTTTAAAAGGCAAAATTACAATGGAGGTGTTACATGTAGACCAATATAAAGTGCTGCACCTAGAGTATAATGAGGTTAAAGTCCTTGCAAGATTACAAAAAGCCAGTGGTGAAAGTCACACCGTTGATGTGCTGTTGCTTCTGCAGGAAATTCACACTTTCATTTTGTAGCCAGGGTGGCACAGAAGTCCCCAACACTTCCCTTCCTGTCATTTGCCACTTTATTTCTGTCAGAGTGACTGCTCCATGATTCGAGGGAAAGCTCTGCTGTTTATTTATGCTCCACACACAGCTGCTGTCCTTGTGCAGCCACCCCCTGCAATGGGTTCATGACCAAGTCCCTGATTCCGCATTCAGGCTCCGACGCCTTCGTCTCCGCCGAAGGTTGGCTGAGATCTGCTCCAGGATCACTCCTGACGAATGTCTGGGGCAGCCACTCAGATATCTTCTCCATCTATTGAAAAATAGCAGTACCAGGAAGGGAGGTTTGTCAGCTCATTTTGTCTGCTCTAGATATGAAGAGACTGTGAAATGTTTGTCTGTAAGTACGAATTTGCCTTTGAAATCCAGTGAGCTGACTTTTTACTTCTGTGCCTTTTATTTGTTGTCTGTGAATTTCCTGTAACACTCAAACTGCACTGGTCCTTCATGAATAGCAATAACTCTTAATGTTGACTGAATTCAAGACACAACTTACATTTTACGGCAATATTTTGGGTTTGTTGGTCTCTCTGTGTTACAGGAATCACCAACTGGTGAGCTGCAATAATCTCTTATGTCCTCTGTAATGAGAATAGTCTTTCTTAGTGTTAGTCATTTCCTGTGAGGGGGAAAGATTAATATAAGGAATTCACTGGTGAACTTCACAACCTGCAAGAATTTTGCCATGTTGTCTGTATAAGCAAGTAAATGCCATTTAAATTTTTTTTTTTATCTAGATCATAAATATTCATTCTGGTTCTGCCACAAGCAATGATAATTATCTTCTGCAGCACAGTCTCCACATCTTTTCTAGTCTTCATATCAATTAAGAGAGCTTATCTATTGTTTCTTGTAGAAGATGCTTCCCACCAAGATGAAGCACATTTGGAAATGCATTTTGTACACTGAGTGTTCTTCTCTGTAAGGGCATCTCCTTCTTTTCATCTGTCATGGTTGTATAATATGACTGATAACAGATACTGATACTTTGCTTGAATGTGGAATATCAGAAAACTGGATTTTGGCTTTAGCTGTTTGTTTTGGTTTGGATTGTTGGTTTTGGTTGGGGTTTTTGTGTGGTTTTTTGGTGTGGTTTTTTTTTTCCATTTGATCGTAATTAATTTCCTTCTAGCTATAAACTTTAGGGAGAAATTAAAAAATTAGGTTCTTCCTTTACTACTATATCTAGCCAACCCTGATTAAAATTTTTATTTATCTGTTCTTTTGTCATGTTTAATGAGTTCAGATGATCTTCTCTAAAGAAAAATTGAATCTACAAATCCCTTTGTAGTATTAGTGAGGTACTTGGGTATAGACTCATCTACACCTTTTATTGCTGTTAAACATGTTAAGTTATGCTCTGTTTGGCATATTTATGTCTTCTTGTTGCTGCCTTTTTAGAAGGATTTCTGGCTTTTTGGTAGTTTAGTTTTCCAACATGAAGTGTAAGAGGTCAGGTTCAGTGATTTTAATACTCCCTTTAGTCTTCAGTGCCACTGTCTCTGGTCTCTGACTGTATGAGTTGCTCTGGAAATGTCATCAGGTAACCAACCCCATAAAGTGTTACCCATTTATCTTCCAGCCTTCAGAAAAAGTTGGATGTACATAGAATTAAGCCTGGTGAAAACAGAATGAAAGAATGAAAAAAACCCCAGAAAGTAATCCAAGGGTTAGACTAATAATAAATGCTTTATCTTTCTGGTCGATGCAACCTAGAGCTATTGCAAGTGGCATCTCTCACAGCAGAAATGCAGAAGGAAAACTAGAAACTTACTTTTCTATGCATTCTTCTAGACTTGACAGCAATTTCTCCCGTGAAATGCGATGCAGAATCCCTTTTCTAGTGCCCCTTCCCTGGGCAGGAGTGACTCCCACAGCTGTCTCTCTGAGCTCAAATCTTTTGCGTGCATCAGTTCAATTGTTATTACAGCATGTTACCAATGTAAGGATGCAGAGNGTGGAATATCAGAAAACTGGATTTTGGCTTTAGCTGTTTGTTTTGGTTTGGATTGTTGGTTTTGGTTGGGGTTTTTGTGTGGTTTTTTGGTGTGGTTTTTTTTTTCCATTTGATCGTAATTAATTTCCTTCTAGCTATAAACTTTAGGGAGAAATTAAAAAATTAGGTTCTTCCTTTACTACTATATCTAGCCAACCCTGATTAAAATTTTTATTTATCTGTTCTTGTGTCATGTTTAATGAGTTCAGATGATCTTTTCTAAAGAAAAATTGAATCTACAAATCCCTTTGTAGTATTAGTGAGGTACTGGGGTATAGACTCATCTACACCTTTTATTGCTGTTAAACATGTTAAGTTATGCTCTGTTTGGCATATTTATATCTTCTTGTTGCTGCCTTTTTAGAAGGATTTCTGGCTTTTTGGTAGTTTAGTTTTCCAACATGAAGTGTAAGAGGTCAGGTTCAGTGATTTTAATACTCCCTTTAGTCTTCAGTGCCACTGTCTCTGGTCTCTGACTGTATGAGTTGCTCTGGAAATGTCATCAGGTAACCAACCCCATAAAGTGTTACCCATTTATCTTCCAGCCTTCGGAAAAAGTTGGATGTACACAGAATTAAGCCTGGTGAAAACAGAATGAAAGAATGAAAAAAAACCCCAGAAAGTAATCCAAGGGTTAGACTAATAATAAATGCTTTATCTTTCTGGTCAGTGCAACCTAAAGCTGTCGGAAGTGGCATCTCTTACAGCAGAAATGCAGAAGGAAAACTAGAAACTTACTTTTCTATGCATTCTTCTAGACTTGACAGCAATTTCTCCCGTGAAATGCGATGCAGAATCCCTGTTCTAGTGCCCCTTCCCTGGGCAGGAGTGACTCCCACAGCTGTCTCTCTGAGCTCAAATCTTTTGCGTGCATCAGTTCAATTGTTATTACAGCATGTTACCAATGTAAGGATGCAGAGGCATAAATAAACCTATCATAATCACTGAACTAGAAGTGCTGTCCATCTCATTTGCTGTCCAAATGGAAAATATGACTGGCTTGAATTCTCCTGGCCACCACAATTTTTGCTGCCATCTAATGAAGACATGAGAGTGCACTTCCATCACTGCCAGCGGCACCACAAGCAGTCCCAGAATAATGTACTATGAACTGGTTCTGTGCCCAAGCTGCTCAAAATCTTTTCTAACTCAAAGGACACACAGGATGCTTTTATAGCTGAAGTTGCTCTGGGTGACAGGCAAAACACTGTGGTTGTGATACAGTGTAAGTGAGGTAGAAAGCAGTGCCCTTGTCACTGCTGGGGTTTGCTCTCAGGGTTTTTGCTTCTGTGACTTATCAGTCAGAAGTTGCCTCAATGTATTAAGCTTTAAAATATTTTAACATTTCCTCCAATTGTTCAAATGTTTCATTTGACATTTATAAAAAGAAATCATTAATTATGGAAGAAAAACCTATTTAAAGGGGGAAAAAAAATCACTAGTTTTGCACTTGCTGATACATGTTGTCTGTTAAATTATTTATATATTAGTTTGACCAGCATCTCTAGTGCCCAAATAAACCTATATGAATTCATGATCTAGATTAAGTGATTGGTGCTGTGCCAGGGGATGGAACCAGCAGGTTCACATCTGGTCTGAGACATGAGCCCTTCCTGGGCATGTGCCTGGACCACTGCAACCACCATCCTCCTCCTCCGTCCCTGTGCACCCCTGCTCAGCCACACGTCTCAGCTGCTGCTTGGTCTCACAGTGATGGATGTCACCCTGTCCTCTTTGTATTTTGCATGAGACTCATGGTTTTAGTAGGCACTGCATTTGTTGGTTGCTACTTAGAAGATTTTACTTCACATTTTTGCTATGTGAACTGAATTTTTTTTTTAATAAGCTGTGTGTGAAATTCTGGAATTGATACTATTCGCTTGGTGTGTGATGAATAATCACATTACATGATGTGATTGATGTTAACTGGACATACTGAATAACTAAGTATATGGACACTTATCAGACATAGTAGAACTTCACAACAGGATGAGTATGCTCTTAAGAAGGATGAATATTATGTTCTACAAGGATATAAGAAATCCTGATGTGGTCTACACAATGTAGCTAATATTTAAAATTTGGTAATTATTTGCAGGACTTTTTAATTGCATTTATAGTGGTGTATGAAAATTATTGGATGAAACATGTAAAAATAAATGTTGTATAGAGTAAGATGCCACATCACTTTGGCATTTAACTGTGTTAGGGTGTGCTGGCATTGGGCTGTTTATCCCCCCTCAGGTGTGTGTATAACCAGCTGTCTGTTTTACAAGTGAAAAATAAACGCATTAGAATCTCAGATACTAATTAAAAGTAGCACCTAGAAACCCAGAACTTGGAAATAACTCTGTGCTGAAAGATTTCAAAGGCTTTTTGTCTTAAAAAGCTAGCAGGTTAGAAAATAATGGAATGTGGGTTGTTTATTACATTATGTTTTATTTCCATTGCCTTGTGGTGTTTGAGAAGAAGAGTGTTTAACTGGCTATAAGACTGCAGAAGCATGAGTGACAGCTTTTTGTCTTTTCATGGCTGAAAATAAAATTATATTTCATAGGTACTTCTGTAGGTATTGCTTATTTACTGAAAATGAATGTATTTTTCTTTGCTTTTTCTGTTGTATACTCCTGATATTTCTCCTAGAGGTAAGAAGAACAGTGATTAAGTCCTGCAGCAAGTACCAGATCCAAGCTGTGCCAAACTTTGTCAGTGATGAGATTCAAATGTTTTGAAAGTTACAGTTTTCTCCCAGCTGCTTTCCTTGCTGTATGGGATAAGTAACCTGCTCCTGCCAAGAGCTGGCTACTATATTTTTTTTAATCTTTTTTTTTTCTTTTTCTCTTTCTCTCTCTTTTTTTTTTTTTTTTCTATTTTTTTAAATGAGATTTAAAGCACTTCTCTCTGCTCTCTTCTCATCTCCCAAACCAAAATATGCCAAGCATGTCCTCATCACTGAGTCCAGGCTCATAGTGCTGATATTTCACTCCAGGGAGCTTGGAAGCTTTTCTTCCTCTGCCCTGCTGCTGAGTAAGGAATGTGAAAAGTCTTTCTTAGAGTCATTGGTCTCAGGCCAAGGGTTCTTGGCATCTGCTTGAAACAAGACATCTATCCTCAAATGTAGTAGCTATTTTCTGCCTAGGAAGTAGTTTCCTTCCTTGGAAGCTCCAATTCTGGGCTCTTGGAGAAAAAAGGTGGAATACCTGTTTCCTGTTCAGGGCTGTGTGTTGAAAGCTGATCCAATGCTGCATTTTTTGTCTAAGATGAAAGTAAATGTTACAGGAAGTGATGTTGTCACTTCATGTTGGGTTTCATGTTTAGGGAAAAATGCCACTGCAGGAAAAGGAATGTTTGTGCTCTGTGCAGATTGAATATGTGCGATTTTATGAGGAGTATGGAAATTTATATGCAAATCTTAATTAAATTATGGAGTAAATGGAGTAGTTGGTCTTTCACATACATGACTGCATCACATAAACTGTGTTCTTACCCTAACAGTGAATTGTTTCAGTGGCACAAACTGGATTCAGACAGTTGAAGTGGGCACTCTACAGAACCGAGCAGAAAAGTCTTCAGTTTCTGGCATCTCCTGAATGTGCTTCACATTACACTGTAAAATTAAATGGATTTCTTTTATTGCTAATTCCCCACAGGCATTATTATAGTGAAAGGTCTTTAAGTAAGGTGTTAATGGCATCCTAGTAGGATTTGTTTTTTCCCTTTGTCAGCTCGTAATATTATATCAAGAGCTATGGTGGATTCTGCACTAAAGTGTTTAAAGCAAGCCTGCATGTTCTTTATAAAGGAAAACATAACAGGAAATTACAGGCCTGGTGCTAGAATTGCAGGTCAAAATCCTGTAATCTGGGCTCTGAAAGAATTCAGGATAGAAGTACATAATGGGCTCTTTTGGCCTTGAAATCTCTGAATCTACTGCATAAAATGAATGCAGTCTATTGTGTTTTGATCAGTTCTGACTGTCCAGCCTTTACGTACTTGGAATATATAATTTGGAAGACAGTATCAAATTCATGTACTGCATATGAGTATGTTGAACTGCTAAGTGGCTTCTCTGTAGTGGCTTAAGATTCAACCTGTAAACTAGGTAAGTTTGTCTTTGGAACTGCTAAAAGTGATCTGCAGTTGGGAAATACGGGAGCGTTTCTGTCCGTGTTTCAATTACGTGAATGAAGGGGTTTTTTTAAATTGCATGAAAAACGAAAATAACAGAACAAAATCTGTTTGTCGATTTCACTATCAGGAAAATGTTTACTAAAGTTGATAAAAATGAGTGAGTATAAACAAATTTAAGATCCCTCATTTAGCGAGATGTTTAATATTCTTCCAAAGCAAAATGTTTAGGCTTGAAAATATGGATGTTCTGCCAAAGGCACAATTGCACCAAAATAAATTTTGTTCCTGCTAATATTTTTGGATCAGCCCTTCCTTCATGCCCTTATATCCTTGGTAATGGAGTAGAGGAGAAAATGCAAGAATCTTTCTATTCAGGCTTTCCTCGTAATGTAATGATGCTTATTCTAGATCCATTTATTTTAATAATTGCTAATTATGAGTAGCAGTTATATATTTTGCAGCCATAGCACTCAGTTTTATTCAATCCTTCCAGTTACTCTCCTCCTTTTTTATGCTACAAAAATAAAAAAAACTCCAGGTAGGTGTGTTAAACTTTGAACAGAATATTTTCTATGGGTCTAAAGCAGTTATTGAGCAAGTATAGACTCACTAATGAAGTTAGCATTTCAATGAAAATATGACACTTTTACTTAGGGAAAACCAGAAACTAATAAAATTCATAATAGTGTTAATCTGAAAGGGGAGCCTAATTCAAATGGAAAAGAAAAGCTGAATTGCTTGAATTCTCTGATCAGAAGCAGGTAAGAGGTGTAATTCCATGGAATAATTATTAGGGTAAATTTGGAACCATAATTTAAATATTTATTCTTTGAAACTCATGTATGACTAAAGCATGGAGAAAGGGTCTATTGTTTCACTTGCACATCACACCTGGAGGAGGCCCGTGCTCCTCCTTTTGCTGTGAATGCTGTCAAATTACCACTAAATGTTCGTGCTGGTAAAGAACAGTTGCTGGCTTGCCAAGAATGCCATTCTTCAACCTCTCCTTGATTTTTTTCTTCTTGTAATATTCCCTTGTAATGTTCACCTACATTTTATTTTAAATTAATTGCACAGATAAGCTGCACAGAATGTCTCTTACTAATGTGTCACCTTTGTAATTTTGAAAGAAGCAAAGTGAAGCACATGATGATAATGTTAAGATAGAGACTTAATTGCTTGTGTCTCTTTCCGTTTGGAACTGAGACTTCATCTCTGAGCCAAATAAAATATGTTGACTCCAAAATGCAATCAGAATCTTTTCCAGGCCAGTATGACGAGCTTAATGTTGATGTGTTTTGATCAGAAGACTTGTTTGTTTGAGCTTACACCTGAGTTTTCTGTTTGCATCCTGGGGATAAGACACTTTCCTCGGTCGTTTCCTCTGCAGACCTGCTTCCTGCTCTTAGGGAGCTTGCACAGAGTGTACCAGGCAGGGCAGGACCTGCTGGGCCAAGCCAAGCACTGTCCTGGTGATCCTGCAGTCACTGGCACTGCCTGCCCAATTCCCCACACTCCAGCAGAGCAGTGGAATTACATGTACAGACAAAACGATGGCATCCAAAATGAATGAATGCCAAAGGAAATTCTGCCAGTGTTTTCAAATGCTGGTGCCAAATCTGTGTTTCCATATCTATGCTGATTAGATACCTACAAACTCACCATTTAATTTTCCAATTACCTAGCATGGTTATTTCCCAAGAACTTCAGCAGTGTGGTAGGTGATGAACACATATGAAAACAGCACCTAAATTGCTTTCATTTTGTGAGTTGAATTTAGATACACAGGATTTAATACTTCTGGGCAAAAATTCTTAATGGCACATGGGACTCTTTAATCTGTAATTTCTGTTCAAAGTACAGATGACTGATCAATAGAAATAATCTAAGATAGACGAGTATTTAAGGTTCATAAAAAGATAAAAATAAAATCACAAAACAGTGCCTTGATGTGATTTAGCCTTGATGTGATTTATAATTTACTGGTTGCATGATAATTCTTAAGAGCTAATGATCTTCATTTAATCCACGTATTTTTCTCATAAATCAAGATGAGATTTGGAAAAAGCAGGTTAAATAATTGTGAACAGAAAGTTGCCTACCTTTGTTTATTTTTGTAATAAAATATTTTGTTTATCCTTTGGTAGGATAAAATAAAATAAAATAAATAATTCAGCATTGTCAGTCTACACCTGGAAATCCTAGTCCATGACCTTGTTTGCCTTGGACGTGCTCTTCTGGGTGTGCCAGACTCCCAGGAGCTCTATTACAGAGCTTGTTAAGGACAGCCCTAAGGCCATGTGGATATCATAGCTGCGATGTTTTCACTCCCTGAGCGTGGGCACTGAGCCACCAGCTCTGCCTGAGTCAGCTTGCTGAGATACCCTCATGGGGACAAAAGGGAGTGAGAAAACTGCAGCCCTACGGCTGCTCCAGAGACTGGTCTTTTACTGGGATATGTACATAGGCATTGAATTTTAATTTTGTCACTTGTTGGGCTTTTCTAGGAAATGCCGAATCTGGAGCGCTGCAGAAATAGGGACGATGGTGAGCCCTCAGAGTGTTTGTCTGAAAGGCTTAGGAAGTTCACATTCCTGTTGCAAGCTGGATTACTCAGTTTTATTTGAGATTTGCAGTTATAAATGAGAATATAAATCTTCCTTCATTGAAATCACCATGTCTTCTCCAAAGCGTGGCCTTGCCAATTCAGCAGTCTGTGTGAAATCCGGCCCGGGCCGCGCTGCCGGCTCCAGAGTGGAGCTGTCCGTGTTCCATCTGGCTTGGCTCAGCATTGAGCATTGGTCAACTCCCAAGGCTGCCAGAGAAGTGCTGCTCTATTGTGGTACTTTATTATCCCTCTGGGGAAGAGGCTGGAATAGGATGTGTGACCGAAACGGGGAATTTGTTCCCTGATTTTCTCGGTAGTCCAGGGACATGTACGCTATTTGGACAACAGCTGTCTGAGTCCATTGCCAAGCTGGCTCAGTAATGGCCCTTGGTGCAATGCAGGAGAGCAAAAACGTTTCCAAGTAGTTGGGAAAACTGAGGAGTTTTGTCAGGAGTTTTGGAGCTGACAAAATAATGTTTGATGTTTCACCATCACCGTGTAATGCGGGCTGAGAAAACCAAAGTGTTGTTAGAATTTTCACCACTCATCACCTTTGAAATCTTTTAGCATTTTGTCTAATTTGAAAGCTCTCTCTCTAATTCTGTCTCTATTTTTTAACATAGAGAATGGCTAAATAAAAGTTTAAGTACCCAAAGTTGTGTGGCACTCGAGCAGTGGTGTAGCCTTGAAGGAAGGCTCTCTGTCTGCTGTGGATGCAGCCACATCCCCTCCCTTTCTTTTGGTGCTGATTTACTGTTAATTGCATTTCAAACAATTTGGAATGGACTAATAGACTGAAGTCTATTATTGTAGCTTTTAACACAATGAAATCATGTTTAGTGCCTTGCTCTAAGGGGGGGAATGAATATCCCTAACATTTTCCTCTAAGTAATGGCAGAGATACAGATGGAGATTTCTGCATTATGAATAGTGGGGTGGGGAAAGTGCGTGGAGGAATAGTAGAAACAGTCACATTTTGTGCTTTAGTCCATCAGCTCATTGCTCTTTGGGTTAGATAACTGCCTCCCATTTATGCTGGCAGACACTTAGATCTTTGCATTTTCATTTATTTTTGTTAATTTACTTTGTAGTGCTTTGACCAGTTGTGTTCTAAAATGAGGGAGACTTTTAAATCTTCTGATAGGAGAATAATTATGGCACAGCTCCTATTTTCTTTGAACTTTTTCTAATTGTTAGCTCCTTAAACGATGTCACCATCTTGCATATTGATGATTTCAGAAAGCTGGAGCTCAGCTGTAGCTGTGTTATTCTGAATGTGCTCTTGAAACAGAAAATGAGACAGACCCTGCTGGGGCAGCCTGGATTTGGGAAGTTTTGAGTGAGCAGATCTATGTAAAGGTGCTGTGCTTACTCCCAGGGGAATAGAAGAGAACTGAATGACAATTTGTTTATCCAGGAAGACCGGAGAAGAAATAGCTTCAGCAGCTGTTGCTGCTCTACGTCATGGATGACAGGACCAAAGTCCTCAAACAGTTGCCATTTAATTTACAAGTTATTTGATAAACTTCTAGGAAAAAATTGGAAATTTCTGAATTAGAACAGCTTTCCATTACCATGGCAGTACATAGAAGAGGAATGTATGGTTTAGTTTTGCTGTGACAGCTGAACTGACAGCACACCTGGATTGTCCAGCATGTCTGGGGAGAGCCCCAGGACAGTCACTGCAGCTTTATTTAGCTGCATTCTCTGTGATCACTTGCATTTCAATTTATCTGCCTCTATCTTTGTTGTCTTTGTGAAGTAATTCAGCACCTTCCCTTGTGTTTCCACTTTTCCAACATGTCCAGAGGTGAGTTATGCAGCAGACAGTATGATGTTCTTCCAGCTGAGCTTGTCACAGACATTACAACCTGTGGCTTCTGGTCACTGTCCTCCTTATTGCATCCCACAGCTCTGCAGTGAATGTTTCCTCTTCTGCTTCAGTTCAAACTCCAGAGGCTTGGCTTGACTGCACTATGTATTTCACTGTTGGGTTTTTTTTGTTTTTTTTCTTCTTTTAAATCAATCCCCCAGTGGATTTGTTAATATTCAGGAGCTGTCTGGGCACTCTCTCCTGCCTGAAGTGCTGGCATGGGGAGAGTGTGCTACTGAGGCATGATCCTGTGCAGTTGCATGAGGGAAGAAATGGATTTTATAAATGAATATTGGCTGTTGAGCAGAGTTAAGAGTTGAAGATTTTCATACATTTATATGCTAAAGTAATTGGGACCACTGAAAATCGGCGTGAATTGAGCATGACTTGCTCTGCAAACCAATGACCAGATTAGGAAAAGAGGAAGATACATTGAGTATGGATGGTAATTTGAATTTTCTAGGTCAATCCATGCCTGGTCACTTCATTCTGGAGTTCAAGAAGGTAGGAAGAGCAGACCTAATTTGTTTGTGCCTGGCAGGGTGCTACTCTGACTCTGCTACCTCCATTTCTGTAGCTACTGCATCTCTGTCTGGTTTTTGGTTAGTTTGCATAGGGCATAGATGGGCAGAGGAAGTAGAAATCAGAAAGGACAGGAATTACCTGTGTGCACAAATTTGCAAGCCATTTTGAATAGGAAATCTTCTATATACTAAAGGATTATCTGGAAGAGTACATTGTGAGAGTACGTTGCATTATAAAACTAGTGCAGAATAATTTTTGTCTTGAGAGCATTACTAACAACAGCCTAAACTTTTAGAAAAGCAGTGGAAATCTTGCTCAGCAGACACGTGACTTTGCTAGCATATTGAAATTTGGTCCGTATCTCTAATATCTTTGTAAATGACTATTTTATTTAATTAGTAAACACTTCATTAGACAAAGATTTGTCTAGCACCCTCTGTTTATTAAATCAGAAAGCATTCTCTATTTTAATTAGCATGACATTTTCTATAATCAATTTGATGAAATGCCATCTGCAGTTCTAATAATACTGTGTACGGCAAAGGCTGACTGACACACGTGTTGACTGCAAGGTATCAAACTTTCTTGCATGTTTGTATTTAAAAAAGAACATACAATATAAGGAAGAAGAGGGCTCTAACTTGCTAATGCTGCTGTTTGTGCTGCAAAGCAGAATTTTACTTAAACAAACCAAAACTTAGTAAATATTTTCAGTGGGAAAACAAGCATTAACAATCTTCATGTTAACACTGTCAGCAATTTCAGAAGACTACCCTGAGGCCTCCTTATTCTAGATGTTATGGAACAGATTTTCAGCATTGCCTGAATTATTTCCTTCTCTTTCCTTCACTTTTTAGACACTACTTGCTCTCTCAAGACTGTTTGATAAATTGCCTTAATATCTAATGGTTTCTATGTGCAAAACTGCCTGAGAGCTGATCTCCTTTGGGCAATTAGCTTAGGCTAAGATTTACAGTGCTCTGTGCAAATAACCAGCAATTAGCACTCTGGGTACCTTCTTTATAAATCAGGTTTTTTTGTCAAACTGTTCAATATCACTATTAGTAAATTCTAAACCACTTTTGAGCCCGGTCCTAGCAAGTTGGACTTGGCCTGTAGCCATTAAAATGGATTGATCCTCACAAGTTTATCTCAGGAATTACCATGAAATAAACCTTATTATCAACAAGTAATAAAAATCTAGCAATTATTTTACCAAACTTCTTTTGCTTGGCAAGCAAAGTAGATACTAATGATACTGTGAATTTAGTAAGAATCAGGTTTTTTTACACCCAAAGGAGTGCTGTTGAGTCTGTTGCTCCTTGTCAGTGTTAGCAGCTGCAGACATTATTCACGTTAATCTCAGTGAACATGATGGCAATGTAGATTTACAAGGCTAGGCAGGTTTTAGTTTTATAATAAGCTTGGATTGCCATGATGACTATTTGAGGCTAAAGAATAACTCAGTGTGTATTCACAGGTGAAAACTCATCGCTTAAAACCTCTGAGAATGGAATAGACTAGGTAGAAATACAAGTCTTGCCGGGCTAAGATGAAATATGCACAGAATCTTTGAACTTCTGTGGCTTTAGTGAGCCTGTGATGCTTCTCTGTATTTTCATAAATTCTCACAGTTCACCCAGGACATGATTCCTGCTTTTACACTTTATCAAGGAAGCGCCACTGTTCCTGCAGCTGTTGGATCTTTCCAAGTACAGCACAGATGACTCTTAGTTTCCTGGTCATGTGTCATATCTCTATTGGTCTGTGATCTCTTGTAAAATATCCCAGATTTAGAGACCTGCAGAAATGACAAAATATTTCACATCCCCTTTGCTCATTCACGTGAAGGACACAACTCCCTTCTCTTGACTCTTGCAGCTGAAATATGCAGATAAACATGTGTCAACAGCTTAAAGCACACAGGGACACACTTGGAATTACTCCACAGGAGAAAAAAAAAAATTATGTGATAAGTAGCCTGGAGCTCTTTGTGTCACGTACAGGTCTAAAGATGCAACTACCACCAATAAAAGAAGAAAACTTCCAATTAATAAAAGTTGGATCAGTATTGATGTGAAAGTGAATAGAACATGGGACTAAAAATCAAGAGACTTGAAAGTATGTGGTAGTGTGTCCTTTCAATCCAGTCTGTGTAATTTAAATAACAAGACGAGTTGCTTAGTTTCAGTGATATGTGAAATTAGAGTTTATACTCTTCAAATAAACTACCACCATTCAGTGTCCTTCTGTCAGAAACCTAAATCATTAAAGGCCATATAGACCCTGGGCCAAATTCTTGCACTGGAACAATTGAGGGATTGCTTTGCAGTGATGGTGATGTATTTAAGGATGGAAGTTAGTCCATTTCCCCCCTAAACAGTACAGCGTTTTTCACCAGAATTTGCAAGGGCCTGTTTTTTTTTTTTGATCCATGTGAACATACATGATGCCATGTGTGCTACAACTATGAGTGCTACAGAGGAATTCTGTAGCATTTAGGGCATGGTAATATGTTGTCAATTCAATAAATGGGGGTAAATTCAATAAATGGAGGCAAAGAAACCATTGCAAAATTGATGGGGGTCAAGCTGCTTGTCAAGTATAGAAAGTTTTGCATTGATTTCTCTTCATTTTATGATAGTTTGCCTGTACTTTGACATTCCTTGGAACAATTTATATTATGCCAGGCACAGTATTGAGTTGTGTTTCCTGCCAACTCACACCCTGATCTTACACAAAACCGTTACCAGTGTTGAACCTAAACCAGGAGCTATAGTCTTAGTGAAGCTATTGATAACACATCATCTTTACAGAGGCTTCCTCATGTTCTCTGTTGCTTGAGACAGAATGCTTTTTATTCTAGTGATGTCCTCGGATCAATAATGTGGCTCTTCAGTGCTGCAATTTGTGCCCAGCTGAGAGCTTTTCACATGATACTACTCTCTGTTTCAAATTAAATGAGAATTTCTTTGAAGTAAGAACTCTACTTCTCTGAATGGCTTTGTGAAGTGTCAGAGGTCCCTGAACCTCCTTGTGGTGAAGTCACCAAGACAATAAACAAAACAAATCCATCAGCTGTGGAAATGGATGATGCTAAGGACTAGGTATTGTTTTCTTTTGTAGAATTTCTGACTCTAGGTAACAAAAATCTCAAAACAAGTGTCTGTTTATGGCTGGTGTTTACATTTGAGCTCTCAATGAAGAAAATCATCATCATGTGGTGTGACCATCAGCTATCACATTATCCAGCCTGACAAGATATTGATTGGAATGGGACTTCCATATTAATTACTGTGATTGATTACCTTTGAAGACTGTTTTGCTCAGTGTTTGCATGGCATTTTGAGATAATCTTTTACCTGTGAAGCACCATACATTTTGCAAGCATCGTCTGATTTATGCACTTCAGGAGTTAACTACTGAATCCAAGTTCAGAGAGAGGTGTAATTCCTGTCCAGTAGAGCCTGCCTTTTCAAGAGGTCTGACTCAGTTTTCTGTTCTGATTGGCTGAATAAATTTTCTTCTAATTTTCGAACAAAGGCTTTAATTTATGTCTCTCAAAGTATTTGCTATTCCAAATTTCATTTTGCACTCTGCAGGACTTGCAAGAGGAGCCCTAGGACTGTGTATTTTATTTGTGGTCTTAGGAATTTTAAGAGAAAGTTAGTTATTTGAGTGAATTGGTTTGGGTAGGATTGGTTAATGAGGCACAATGCTATACATCCTGTTGGCAAATGACATGCAGAAGAGCAGATAAATGAGAAGGAGTAACATTCTGTACTCGTTTGGATTTGGGCAGCATGTTAGTGTCACCCATGGAGCCAAAATGCATGGTTTGGAGCACTGCTGTTCAGTGTCTCTGGGTTATTTATGCCATTTCTCACATTATGGTTCAGTCATAACTAGGGACAGCTCTTTAGCCTGACAACTTTATTTTTTCTATGATACTTAGCACCATGATCCAGTGTCACTGGAGATTTTCAGTGCTGAGGTTCTTAAAAGAATACATGTAAATAGCCTAAAGGAAGCTGCAGAAATGATCGTGTTCTGTAATTAGTAACTCAAAACCAAATAACTGTCTACCAAGTGCTGTTCCCTTCTGTTCAAAGTGAATACTTGAAATCTTTTCTCTTTAAAAGAAGCTGCTGTTAATTCCACAGTTCACAATCTAATTTGCCTTCCTAAACAGCAGCTCTAATAATACTGTCCTAAACTCCATCAATCCCACCCCACTTCCCAACCACGGTCCTAAAATAGCTTAGTAAGCTCTTCAAATGAGGCTTCATTAATTTTACAGAACATACCAGAGGACATTCACTAGTGCTGTATATCTTGAGTTCCTGTGGAGTCAATTAAAATAGAGCTACATCTTTCTGAATAAGCAAAGCATTTTTTTTTATGATAGCATAACCTTTTTCTCCAGTTGTGTTTACTGTCCACTTCATAAAATTCAAGGATCTGTAATGAATTTCTCAAACTGAGGGTTAGGAAAGTTCTTTTGTGTTTCCTTCAGGCTTAATTTAGAACTTTTCTTATGCTGTTTACATTGTTATAATAAAATAATTTCATTTAGCATAAATCTCTTACATGGTTTTTAAATAATCTGAAAGAATCAGCTTTTGCTACAAATAGTGGGAAATCTGGAACCTTTTTTTTTTAAATCAAGGCTGATGTAGTAATTGTGTATTTCTTGGTAATTTTGCAGGTTTTGATACAAGCAGATACAAAGTATTTTTCATAGAAATCACAATTTCTTTCAGATTTTTTCCTTGAGGTGTGTTAGATTATTTTTCTCACAAGAAATGATAAATCAAGTGAGTGGAAGAAGGAAGAATTTGCAACAGTTGATCTCACAGTGTTTTAAATGTTTTGCAAGTGAACATACTTAACTTCAACCCTCCTTTGCTAACACTCACCTCACACGAAAATTTGGTATTTTATGGCCCAGCACTAATCACACAGAATATGAACTGTCTTCAAATAGTCATAACTTGATCCGTCCAGTAGCCGGAAATACAGAACAGTACAGAAGTTTTGTTGGAATCACTTCTAAGGAGACATGTGAATATGATGTCCTGCAAAAGCTTTTCTTTTTGCAGAACTTTACTTTGATTTATGACCAAAATATATTTGTATTGAATGAGGTGAGCATGCTATAGGGCATAAACTGGTAATTTTGAAGCTCATGAGACAAATCAGCAAAACTGCTGTCTTGTTTGTGTGTTGTAATAAGGATATTCTAATTAATTTAACATGCCAGTTTTCTCTACAGATGTATTAAATTCTCAGTGTGTTTGCTAACTGCTTATTTCTTTGTCATTGCAGATACAGCAGTGGTGTATAAAACCAGGAATGGACATGTTGTTGAACTGAATGTAGAAACAAATACAACTACATTATTATTGGAAAATACAACTTTTGTAAGTAATATATATTATCTGCTTCTTTCTCAGTGGAAGTCTGCTAAGATTTTTTCCTGTAACAGGAAGGAGAGAGTACAATATATAAAAGTTAGAGGAGATATGTTCATAGCCTAGACTAGATTGCATATAAATGAAAAATATAATCCATTCCTCTGTCAGTGAATGATTTGTGAATGAAGTTATTTGTTATTTTATTCAACCTACGTGTAAATAACCAAGATATTGGAGGATTTGCTGTTGGTTGTGCTTTGTTCAGACCATGTGAAGGATCATGCTTGGCATATGTGCTGGTGAATCTACCTGATGTTGTTAGAAAAAGATATTTCATAAAAGGTACATAAATGTTGTGAATTTTTCACTATTAGAAAAGCAGAAAAATATCCAAAATTCATAGGAATATTTTCCTTAAGGGAATTAAATATGCAAAGAAAAATGTATTTCTAAGTCATGTTAATCTCTGGTTTAGTTGTTTCTCTGTGCTCTAATGGCAGACTAGATGATTGGGGATTATTCCTCTTGACCAGTAAAGGGTATGTACATGAATGGTTTCTGACTACCAATAATTGCTAAGAAGTCCTTTAATACTTTACTCTGCATTTTCTTTTGCTTTGCTTGGCACTGTTATTCTCAGGGATACCACTTACATTCTACCCTGTAATTCTCATTTATCAGGGTTTTGCAGCATAATCATGTGGCTTGTCAGTCTTTCCTCATAAATACTCCATGCAGACCACTGGCTGCTACTGTTAATCCCTGTACTTTTAATTTAATAAAATCTTTTACACCTGCAGACTCAAAAGGATGATTCATTTTCATCAGCAGTCTTTGGCAAAGGCTGATTTTATTCCTGGTCTGTTCCTGGCCTTTGCTGATAGAGATTCCTCTTTTCAAAGCATAAAGCCTCAGGTGACCTTTACTTCTAACTCCTCAAACAAGAAAGAGGAGAGCAGAAGTTCAGGAGAAAGAACTTGATGCTGATTTCCTTGGTCAGTGTAAAGATAGAGGAGGATGGAGGAGAGAATTGTGTTTTAATGGGGGGTGTGTGTGGGGCTCCCTTTCTGTGAGCTGCACTCTTCCCTATGCTGGGATAAGTGCCTCAGGGTACCTCTTAGCCCAAAAAAGGCTGTCAGACACAATTAAAAGTGGGTGGAAAGGTGATTTTCTGTAAAGTACAAACCCTAAAATATTCAGAAGCACTTTCCCTGTTACCCATTTATGCAGGTGTGTGTGAGCACTTGCCTGGGCAGTCAGGGCAGTAACTGTGTCAGGCCTACGTGGTGCCTTTAGTGCATAACGTGGACAAGCAGCTGCTTGGGCATCCCTGGCTGTAAAACGTGACTTTAATGACAAGACTTGAGTCTCCTCACAGATGAATTCATACACTTTTGGCTGGAAGTGTTTGGCCTGTGCTGCAGAGTGTAATGCCAGCATGACAGGCTGTCCAGGCCATTGTGCCTCACCAGCCCTGCCAAGTGACGATGGATTGGGACGGACAGGCTGCTTCACACTGCGAGTGTCGCCTCTTTTTGCAAAGTTGTTCTTCTCCAGGCTTTTTATGGAACTGATTTTTCCTCAATTCACACAAACCTAGTGAGCTCTAGGCACTAGATATCTACTATTCATTAGAAATGTGGGAAACTGATGCAAAACAGATAATATTCAAGCAACCACTTAGCAATTATGAGTGGAACAGAGAAAAATAAAAAGCTAATGCGTTTTTTCCTGCAGAGCTCCTCTCTTTACACAGCCAAGAGCTGAGTGTTATACTTAAATAAAGTCAAACCCAGCAATTATTATTCATACGGAGGAAGTATAATAAAAAGCTGAAAACAGAGCAGAAGGCTCAGCAAGTTTGTTGGTGTATGTTTGGAAGAGAACAGTGGGAAATGTTCTGTGCTGAGTGTCTGTTGACACGGTGTCCAACAATCCTAACAGGATAACATTACTGAGGCAGGCTGAAATCAAAAGCTGTCCTGTTCTTCTGAGCTTGACTGTCCCCAAATTTGCACTGCTAAATGTAATCTTCTAAAGTTAGACACCTGGATCATTAATCAAACATTTTCCTCGCTCAGTGTCACATCTGCTTAATCACTGGTACATAATTAGAATGGTGGTGGTTTAATGACTCTGCAGAGATGTCTTGGATTAATAAAAAATACAGCAGAGATCCAGCATAGGCAGTGGCAATGTGAGTTCCTTCATTCTTCCCTATCGAAGGGTTTTAGTCATGGAACAGTCACCTTTCAATGGGATTATTAGTCTGATTTCAGCCTGCATTTGCTCTCCTGTTTGCCTCTGCTCAATCAGCCACAGCAATGGCAGGGTTCTGTTAGTAATGTTGATAATTGTCCGTGGAAAATTGAACTGCCATGATAAACTCCTTGTGCAGAGGCAAGGGGCAGGTAATGACTCTTTGTCACCCCTGACTGGGCTGTGTTTGAATCAGCAGCTCAGAGGAAATTTTCCTTTTTTCTCTCATTGCTCAACCCCTGAAGCAGTCTTCCACTGGGCACAGATCACTGGCTCTTCTTTTGCATCCTAGAGACTGCCACCCTCCTGCAAAGTACACGCCTTTTATCCTTCTTTGTGTTGCTTATTGTGTAGAAGCCAGATATCCCTAATGAGGATCTGCTGTGCTCACTGAGTAGGTGTATCATCAAAAAAGCAGGCTGAATTTTTTTTTAAGAAAATCCTATGTTATATATAGAAACATTACAAATTCCCCTAATTTTTAAAAGTACCATTAATAATAGTCATGCACCTAGAAAGAAGAAAGGCTAGCATTTTGTCATTCTAGAATGTCCACTTGTCTTACATAGGAGAAGTATCATTCCCAAGTTCCTGAACTGAAGTACTTTTATCCAGTTTAATCAGGTTTTATTTAGAAGAAATTCTTGCACTTCATTTGTCCTTTTGGAATGGAATTCTTTTCTGTAATCAATCTATTAGTAAAGCAATCTGGCCTTTATATAATTAAACTATCAGCAAAGCGATATTATGGGTAACAAATACAGTGCCATAAGTGAAAAGGGTAGCTTGCAAAGCACAAATATCTCTTAACATCTCTGGATGTTATTATTTAAGGATGTTTTCTAACACACATTGGTCCTCTGACTGTATCCATGTAGTGCCTCCTGTTTCAGCTGTCTAATAAACAGTTAATATCCTTAGCCAGTGGCAGATAAATGTTCACAGCTGGAGGCTGGGCAAGTCTCCTATTAAGAGGAGCCAGAAAAAGCCCTAGACATTAATCACTGTGTGGCATCCTGGTGTTTGAGATGCTGCCTCGATACGTGATTACAATATGTTCTCTATCATCTCTCTGGGCTGCCTATCACCGTGATCCTAAGTGACAAGCCGACCAGTTTTTCAGCATTTATGACACATTACAGTTCCAAAACCAGTGGCATTATGCCACATTTAGCTGAGAAATTTCAGTGTTTAACGAGCGTTTTATTTAATGCTTTTGCCATCAGCTGTTCCATAAGGTCAGTAAGAGCAGGTTAGCAGTTCACACACAGCCCAGCCACGAGCTGGAGAGGAGAGCATGGAGGACCACGTGGATTCTTCAGCTCAGGGAAAGTTGTCCATCTGGTTTCTTATTCTAGCTCAGCTTCTCGCACATGTTTTACAGCCCTTAAACACAAAACAAAACCGAAAAAGCAAGCACAGAGAGGAGAGAAAATGTGTGTAGGGACTGTGCGTTCTGGTATGGAACTTTCCAAATGTGTTGAATTCTCTGAAAGAAACCTGTAGAATTTTTCTTCATTTCTCCCTCTTAAAAAAGCTGCAATAATTATGGAAGTGATAAGGCTTTTGTTAGCCCTCAGTTCTGCTGCTCTTGTGGTGCATGTATTCAGATACCATGCATGCACCCTAACAAACACTCAGGATCCTCTGTCAGATCAACTGTGACTCCTTCCATCTTTTGAGTGTGGATAATGGGATATATTTTGAATCTTTGATTTGTTTTCAGTACCAGGCAATACAAGTAGAATTGTTTTCAGTTTGTGAGCTCTGTGGTCCTGTATTTACTACAGCTTTCCCCCAGCTGTGCCCCTTGATTTCTGTGCCTTTCCACAACTCTTTACAAGCTCAAAGAGAAACTGCATTGTGGGGCACAGCAAAGAATTATTGCTGTTTCAAACCTATTTCCAGAGGCTTGTCAGGAGCATATCCTGGAGCCTGTTGTGTTGTTGTGTTACTGTGGACTATCTTTTACACAAGGATGGAGAGGGCAGGACCTCGCTGCCTGCTACTGGTGTCAGAAGGGTGACAGAGCAGGAGCAGTTTTGGCTCAGGGATCAGGGTCAGGCTGTGGCAGCCCGGCTGTGAAAGCCCTGTGGAGGCCTTGCAGCCAAAAGCAGAGAAATGAGAGCGTCAGTCCGAGCAGAGCTTTTGGCAGGGACTGTTTTGTGGTGTTTTACAGAGCGTTGTTCATAAACAGCCCTGTTTGTTCTCTTCCTTTTGATACTTTTTCTGTTTTGTTTTGTGCTTCCCACTGCCACAGCCCCTTCCTCTTTTGATGGGAAACAGTGCAGCATCATAATGCAATTATAGTTCCTGTGTTGATTAACGCAGATTTAATTGCAAGAGTAGTTTACATGCTTGTATTTTAAGAACCTTGCATAAGAGATTAATGAAAAGGTGAATAATAGTAAATACATTAAATAACATTATATAACTACATAAATATTAATAGTTGTTGCAACACTGGACATTTTAATGACCCACACATTTTGTAAATAGGTGGTTATGAATATTGTAACACTCCCTCTACACTCCCATGCTCCTCTAAGTGTCCAATAACCCTCTCAGCACACCCTTTTCAGTAGAGGGATTTTTATGAGAAAGGGTTTATTGTTGCAGTGCACCCCTGTGCATCGAGGTGGGAAAGCCTGACAGAGGGAAGGGTTTGCAGTCACTGTGGTTTGGTGGTGGCCATTGGTTTGGTGGTGGCCATTGGTTTTTGTCCAAGTGAAGGAGGTTTCAACATACAAAATGCAAAACTGTCAGGTTATGGTAGTTCTGTGTGGGATTTCTCTAAATAATATGCCTGGCAAGATTTTTCCTTGATATAGTTAAGGGTTAACTATGTCAATGTTAATGGGAAATGTGAGGGGAAAAACCTCTGTGACTGACTGGTTAGAGGATATTGTCTAGCAGGGAGGTGCTGGTGCAAGGCTCATGGTCGGTTCATGTCGATTTTTATGTCCTGCAGTTTCAGGTGGGTTTGGGGAATTTGGTTCATGTTTTTGAGAACTACCCATCCATAGCATAGAGTTCAGCTCAGATCATGTTTTAAGTCACATTTGTCTTTTAAGATGGACAGGAAACCTGAGGGTTAACAGTTCCAGCACTTGGCATTGCAGCATTTTTGGGTCTAGATTAAATGCTCAGGTGACACAAGAAGTACTGCATTAAGAAACGTAACCTTGGAAACCCAAATTTTTCATCATTCCAATTACAGCACATTTTTCTAATTACAACCTGTCTTTCTCAGAGGTTCCCTCTTTCCACTGCTGCAAGCCTTGCTCTCCTGCTGGGCTCCATTCTCCGCTGCTCTCTCATGGTCCATCTCCTCCCTTCAGTCACGGCAGTGGCAGTGAAGGAGAATCCCATTGTTCCCTGGGTTTCTGGTGCCTCCCAAGGGAACTGTGGCATGCCGAATGCTTTCTCCTCCTGCAGGTCCTGTAGTTCCATCAAACCTGACTCCTCTTATGAATTGCCATTTGGCCAATGCCTGTCTGATAAGTTGAGCTGGGTACCTGTGAATGGTGATGAACTCCCCTCCACTGAGATTCTGCTACACCATTAAGTTAAATTTCTGATACAGATGTAGGTGTGCAATAGAGAGATGTATAATTTCCTCGGTAGTAGTGTTGCCACCAAGCTCTAAAGTAACATTCCTGAAGGTCTTAAAAGATTTCATTCTGGATGAATAATAATAAAAAAAAATTAAAGCCTAAATGTGGGTTAAGGGAGCACTAAACAAAAACTGGAGAAGGAGAATAAAAGGAGTGTGGAAGATGAAAGTTTGTGGGGAAAATAGAAGCACAAGAAACTGAAACAGCAGGAGGGGTAAAACTAAAGGAAAAAACTCAAACTCAACAGATAAGTAAACTCCACACCAGTGAACATTTCTTTAAAATCAATTCTAACTGTGATATATTATTTCACTTAAAACCATCCAACTGAAACTATGGAAAAAGAATACTGTAAAGTATACATGTTACAAATATGTTTTTACAACTCTTGGCTAGACTATATTACAGATAACTTCATCTGTCTGCCCTATACCATTGTTTTGAAAGATTTTTGATAAGGCACTGCTTTAAATGTCACAGTAGTTAAAAATCAACAAAACCAGTAAACCCAACATTTTACAGTATGTGAGAGATGAAAGGAGTAGCCATTACATCAGTAGCTCATAACTAGGGTTTAAAAAAACAGGAGAAGTAAAAAGAGCTGATACTAGGGGCCCTTGCTGAGGATGCAGATCCTAAACCAGCCTAAAATTTCTCTTAAACACAATCATAACCGGTATTTCTGTTAACAGGAAAAAACACATAACATGCAAAGTGAAAAAGAAAGAAATATTGACATTGGAAATCAAACTTGAGAATATATTGTTCACTGGAATTCTGTGTCCCATTTTAAGCACCCATATGGAAAGGTGGAAAAAAGCCAATTTTTCTTTCCATGCAAAACTATATTTTAGCAATTCTTGAAAGGTGGATGAGAGAAGGAAGCTGGAGAGCTGAAGGACAAAAGGCTGTTCAAATTCTCTTTTTCCTTTTGCTTGGATTTGGCTTTTGCTGTTGCAATCTGTGGTGGCCGTGAGACCATTGGGGTCATCACATCATGCATCACTGTCAGGAGAAGAATTAAAACTCTTATCACGTGAGGGATTTCAAAGAAACTTAGAAATACAATGTTCCATATGGTTAGACCTAATTTTACAGTCAGTGGGGGTTTTGGTCGAGTGAGGAATGAAAGATCAGATACAGGATCATTTATGTCTGAAAAAGTGAAATGGTGTCATCTGCAGCAATATAGGAAAAATAGTTGGCAGGTGTGTGAATTAAGCAGGGAAGACAGTGTACAAGTGTTAAAAAACCCCACATTTATTTTGTCTCTGAATTATGCAATAGTGTGGACTGTAACCAATTTAAGGATTACAAGCAATTTCTCCAGTCAAAGTGTTTTCTGGTTGCACAGAGCTGATGGTTTTCATAGGGATTTCAACTTCTGATGGGGCTGGGCAGAGGGGAACAAGGAAATTCCCTTCCCTTTTTCCTTGTGTTCTGCCTTGCCTCTGTTGGGTTTGGAGAGGGATTAGGGTGTGCATGGAGTGCACATTGTTGAATTACCCCAGTCCCTAACTAGCTGATACTGTGTAATGCACAGGGAAAACAGCCCTGCTTCTGCATCCCTGGACTGTGCCTAATTAGGCAGCTCTGTTTCTCCCAATTTCAGAGCTTATTTGTCCAAAGTTACATTTCTTAGAGATCAAGCACAGCAAACCCATAGGGTTATAGTCACATGGGGCAGCATTTAGCTCTGTCTTCCTTAATGAAGGCTAAATAGCTCCTGACAAAGCAAGAAGCTTGAGAAATTGTGGATATGCAGGCCCGTGGAACAACCGTCCTCCAGATTTTGGATAACAAGACACCAGAGGGTTTTTAATTCCCAGTGTATTTCCAGTGTGGTGTTTCCCCAGCACTTTCTTTTAAACTCAAAAATGTGTTCTCCTGAGAAGAGGGCAAGCCCTTGGGGTCAGAGTCCTCACAAGTTTCTTTTTAATGAATAAATATATCTAATCCCTGTAGAGGATATCCCAGTAGATAATCTCCCAGGAGTTTGTGTGGCATGCATCTCACCTCCTACAGCAGGGACTGAAACTTTCTTTTAAGCCCTTCACCATCTGACCTAATCTCCTCAGCCATGGAGTCAGGCATCTGGTGGTTGATGAAATCCCTTAGACGTGGTTGTGGCGGAAAAAAAAGAATTCTGTCTTTTTAGTGACTTCCAGATTGTGACTTTACTTGCCATGTTAGGCAGGATGAATGAGTCAGGTGATTTTTTAAATTTCCTGTTCATAATATATAAGGGCTTCTTCTGTGCATATAAGTAGGCAGTTTCTGAATTAATTGCCAAAATTGTGCTTGTCTTTACCGAAAAAACCTTCCAAAACCAGAATTCTGAGGAAATTGTAATCACTTTAAGTGACTTTAAGTCACTTAAATCTCTCTGCAATTCTCCTAGAATTAAACATCTATTTCATTAAAGGGTTGATTGTAAATCCAACTTAAATAAATGGGCTAATTATGTTTTTATGATGATTTAAAGTCAGCATTGCTATCAGCTTTGGCAATGAGACATGATTTCTGCTGGTCTAATTTTAAGTTTCTTATTTCTGAAGTGAAACATTAAGAAGTATTAAACAGCTTTATACTCATTTTAGCAAGAATTATGCCGTTATACTAACAAAAAGAAAACTATTTTTCCCAAACTCATTACCATATAGTTTCTTGGCATAGCACGTACACCGTGTGTCTGAGGCATTTTGGAGGCAAACAAAATTTTGCAGGTGAGTGCGAGCTGAATGAACAGGGTCAGTGGGATTCAAAAGATTTTAAATCCCAAATCCACAACACTCTGCACTTGGATATAGAATATGCAAGTAGTTCTTGCTGGTGCTGCCTGGAACTGCCAATAGCTTGCAGCTGGGCTGCTCAGGTGTTTGCAGGAAGAGCCTCATTGCTCGTGTGGGGGCATAATCAGGGACTGCAGAGTCTCACTGAATGCGTGAAATGGTAGGAGCTGCACTCCCAGGGAATGAATTTGGAAAGCTGCCTGGGTTATATAGTGCTGAACGCTGAGGTAGGGGGGCAGTAATTAATAAACTGCTAGAAAGAAGACAAATTTCACACCTGAAAATATTTCCAGTGGAGTGCCAGGAAAAGGGAATGTTACTCATAGATTAACATTAATACAGTCTCTGCTTAAAGATGATTAACTCATAAAAGCAAGTTTGGGGACAGTAGAAATCTGTTCTGGGTGCTTTGTAGATACAGAGAAGGATGGTTTAAGGTGTGTTGCTTTTTTTTTTCCCTGCTTCTTTCTCAAGACTGCAGATTTGTCTTCTGACTTGATTCTGTCATGCTGCTGAAACAAACTAATACAGTTTATCTTCAAAAATATTTTTCTCTTTAATTCTTTAGGATAGCTTGATTCAAACTGTATTACTTAGGAACCTGAGTTAAATCTGTGTATCAAAATATAGCATCTTTTCAGTTTATTGGAAGCTTTTTTTTCTAGGTATAATTCCTTAGCTACTCTGAATGTAATAGTTTGTGACTTCCTGCTTGTGTGCCTTTAAACCCCTGTTGAATTCATTAGTTTAGCACTGGGATTAGGCTAAACAGAACAAGGTGCTTAAGAAACAAAATAGTGGATAGATCTTGTTCTACATAGCTATTCTTTATTTGTTTTCATCTTACGGCTTTGTGGTTCTGTTATTTTTTTTTCTGTCCTACTTTTTCTGTTCTTATCTGGATTTTTCACTTGTTCCTTTTTCTTTGTTTCTGGAAATAGATGTCTTGAGATTAATTTAAAATTATTTCCTTCAATGCCCTTTAAAGCACATTATTATCTTTCTGATGCATTAGATTCATTAAATTATTTCTGACATCAACATTACCCCTTTGAAATTACAATCTTGAATTCAATAGGGTGTCATGTAGTCTTGGGTGGATGTANGGGTAGGAGCCAATGGCAGGGATATGTCCCACGGGATGGGTCCAAGGACGGAATATACCAGGGGGGTACAGAACCGGGACCGGTCCAATGCCCGGCCAGAACTAGGGGGGTACTGCAGGGTTGGGGGCTACTTCACAGGATGCAACAGGTGTGTGTGAAAGTATCACCTGGCTCTCAGGTAGGTAAATTGCCATGGCTCCTCTGAAGTGCCATGCTGGTTTTGGCAGTGCAGGTTTTCTAACCCTTAAACTGCTCTGTTACTACCTGTTTATGTGAAATCCTATCTTTTGACACTACTATTTTAAACAGTTGTACTGGTCATTTATGGACTATACCCAAAAAAGAAAAATCTAGGCTGATTAATGTAATGGAATTTTTATTGTTGGTTTCAGGAGTCTGAAGTGTGATAGTCTGAAAATCTGTATAAGCCAGTGTATTCTTTGTTTCTTATAGTATTTAGAGATTTTGTAGGCTATTACACTGTCAAAAAGAGTTTTGATCAATAATACCATGTAGAGTTTTCTAAAATAAATCTTGGAACACAGAAAGGAAATAAAAAAAATAGTATTAAGAATTTCCTCTGTGTATATTGGTGTTCGTATAAAAAGTGATATTAAAATATGAACTGCTCTTCATGTAAGAATAGTTGTGGTTTGATGGACTCGGTGGTTATTTGAGCAAGTTTGGATTGTTTTGTTTGTTCTAACGATGTTGATAGAAAGTGATTTGTTAACTTGATATTACATCCAAGTAGGATTTTCATCTACCAGTTCTGGTGAATTCCAGATCAAGCTTTCCTTACAATATGCCTATAGTAGTTGGAGGGAGCTGCTGTTGTTCAGTTCACTGTTTTTTTGATGAAGGGTTCCAGTTTTATTCCTGTCTGAAAAATACTTGCTCCTTGCTACTTCCCTTCTTGATTGCTTCTTACTTTGTGAAGGAGTTTAATAATCCCTCATACTAACTTAAATTCCTCATTTGTTCTTTTGAAATTTTGATTTTGGATGTTTTTTTTTTTCCTTTGTTTGAGATTTTCTTGGTACTAACTTATATAGCTGATCTATAAATCAGTAAAATGTGAAAGTATCCATCACACTTTATTGTATTTAAATATGTTAACACCAGGGATGAATCCCTGCTCCATGATAAAGATGGTCCATTGACATGCAAAGAGCTGAACCTATCAGTTCACAGTGGAAGCCTCTTTCTGTATTTCAGTCTTGGTTTTGTTGCAAAAAGAAACTTTTCCGTCCTTTCACAGTCAAGTTACATAGAGGAAAGAGCTTTGCAGTATTTACATTTTCCATCTAGAGGTTTTCTTTGCTCAGCTGCATTGACAAGAAGTAATTAAAAAGAGAAATGAGCAGGGTTTGGCAAGCAGTTTGTGGTGGTGGTCCCAGCTGGCTCTGGATGAGGCTTATTGCTTCCTCTGGACTGCTCCAGCTGAGCTCATGGCTTTCAAACCAGAAATATTCTGTGATTGTCGTGTCTTCTACACATGGTGGTGGTGCTCCTAAAGCTCATAATAGCTGGATGTTGTCACTCAGATGCAAATAGTACCTTAGGCTCCTGAATATGTTGCTTAAGGTGGAAGGAAAAAGCACCAAAAAATCGTGTAAGGCAATTTATTCAGAAGTTGCGAAAAATATTATTGTGAATAACTGGGGAAAAGCCTTTCTTTCCTCCAAATTTTCTGACTCTCGGGATATTTGTTAGGCTGAAAAGGCACTTTTGCTTCCTCCAGATCTGTTGGAGAAAAGGCATGCAGTGCCTTGGAAAGCCTGTGTATTTCTTCATAACTTATGATTCCGAATTACATCAAGGGTTAAGTTAGTGTTCGTAATTCTTGTGATTTAGGAATTTTTTTTCTCAGCCAGTGCCAGACTGACTTCATCTGGATGAAAGGCAATCCTCTTGTCTACATTACTTTTGCCCCCAGCTGTTAACTATAAATTATTAAATTTATTGACTATAAAATTAAAATCAATACTAAGCAGCATCACTTAATTGGAGAGTTTCCAGTTAGTGTCAGTAGAATCAGGCCAGATTCGTTCTTCATACCTCTTTTGAGTGTAACTTTTTATGAAACTGAGGATTTGGTTATTGTCATGTGTTACAACACATGGTTGAGTCTAATAATACCCAGTTCAAGGAACCACAAGTAATTTATAATAAACATTTAGTTGATCTCTCCATCTGCTATAAATTCCCACAGACCTCTGGACCTTACTTGCTACGTTTTCCCCTTGTTTTTCTTTCTTTGCTAAAATTTAGGTGCATAATTGTCCTGTAATGTATTTGGTGAGATTTCTGCTTTTGATGACTCTCAAGACTTTGGGTTTTTAAAATTATAATGGTTGTTTACATACATCAATCTGTGTTCTTCATAACATACAGTAATACAGCTGGAACAGATTTATTAATCAACAGTTTTATAAATAAGCTAGTGTGCTTCAGCAGAGCAGATTGGAGGGAAATAGAGACAAATGCTTCTTCTAGACATTTTGTCATGAAATTGTAATTAGAAACAAGGTTATTTTGATGTTTGGATTAAAAATAAATGTTGAGTTAAATTAAATAGTTGAATATTTATTTTACTGTTGTCAGCATTTTCTTTATTCTATTTTATGCTTGAAATGGCAAACTTTAATTAAATTTGCAGTTGTTTCAGCACAATTAAGAATATCCTCTATGCATTGTGAAACATAAATCTGCATGAAAATAAGCCATCTTTGAATACAAAAGTAATAATTGAATGGATCATTTAAATTATACTTAATACAAGAATGAAAACCATTTCATGTGGCATAGCAGCTGGTTTGGTATAGCTCTATGAAAATATTATGGAGGAAAATCCTTTTGCTGAGGAATTCAAGGTGTTGTAGATTGATTTCTGGACATCAGGCTCCCTCCATCTCCTTCCCAGCCGGTCACAGAACACAGGCTGGTCGTACTGGCCGAGCCCAGGGGCCGTCTCGTGTTTGCTGTTGACACACAAGGCGGTGGTGGTTGTAGAGATCCTTTCTGTGTGTTCCTTGCTGCAGTGCTCCGTCATTCTCCATGCTTCTGGAATGCTTTTCATCAATTCTCCAAGGTTTCTGACTTTGCCAGAGCTTCCATGGATCTGCTGCAGTGTACATGGTCTTTCTGTCACTCACCATAATTCGGTTGGCGCCGCTGAAAAGGTCTCATTGTGCAAGGCAGCAGATCTGTAATAGAAACTAATTTGGGAAGTGAGGTCAGACACCCTTGCTGGATGTCAGGCTATCCTGATTCTTCTGGGACAGTGGGAACACAGCACCAGGGAAGCTATTGTACCTATTGTATGCAGAGGGGACAGTTTTGCAGGGCTGTATCTTTTTGATTTTCTTTTGAAGATTGTCAAGGTGTGAGCAGAGAATGTGCCACACTGGGTGACAGAGTATCTAAGCTGGTTGGGGTTTCAAGAGGAAAGATTATTTCACTATTGCTTTCAATAGGATTGTGTTAAAATGACATTTTAAACTCTTCTCACTCTTCTGGTGGTATAATTCACAACTACCAAAACCTGATTTATAGTTTTGATAAGAAAATGGAAATCAGACATGCTGTTCCAGTGAATTTGCAGAAGAGTGGTAATTGAGGTCATAAGAAATTCTTTTACCATTGGGGAGCTTCGGTGTCCCTCAGGGTTATACCTTGCAACTTGTCCCTGGACTTCACATGAAATGAAAATAAGCTTTATTCTAGATATTAGTGAATTTTTGCTCAGACGTTGTGGGCATGTTGTCCCTGTGCTCTTGCTGGAGAATAATGTTCCACAGAAGAGCAAGTGAAGATGAGATAATTTCTGCTCTTTCCTCACATGATGAAATCCTTGTGTTTTTTTTTTCTTCCTACAAACAAACTGTTCTTTCCTTTTCCCTGCTTTTAAAGCCCTTTAGAATGCCAAGCTTCAGGAGTTTTTCCTACTTTATTCTCTTTTCTATTAATAAGGCATCATCTTCTGTTTTCAGTACGAGATTAATTATCTGTGAGTTTTTTTAGCTCTTGGTTCAGAAATGTGCTTAAAACAGATTAAAGTTCAGCTCTAGTTTAGAAGCATGTGCATTTATATGCTCTCTAAAAAAGGAAATCTCCTGAATTAGGACTTCAAACTGTAATCTTTTTTACCTAGAGAATTTTAATACAACAATATATTTAGCTTAAAAAACCCCAATTTTAACACTTCTTATGGTAAGATCAGGATGAAGAATAACCCAATCCTCTTCAGAAAGGAAGGAGAAAAATAATTTTAGATCTAAATGCCACTCATGTAGTAGAAATAGTTCAAAAATGTATCTGAATATTTTCAGTTTAATGTATTAAAGACAAGAATCCAACATAGCATTTGAGGCAAAGAACCCCCAAGTTACTTTGTGCTGTGTGCTGATGCCGGTCATCACTTCACTGCTATAATATCTATTTTTAGAGGATAATGACAGGGAGTACTGACCATGGTCTACAGCAAATGAAGGACAAACAAGTGACATTCTCATCAAGCTTTTAGAGATTGCCTCTGATACTGGCTTACTCAAGTGCACTGAAAAGATCTTCAGGAATTTGTCTGCAAATTAGGAGAATCCATGAGGGGAAGAACTCATTGAAGTCTTAAATTATGTGTTCTGCATTAGAAGATTATCTTTCTTCCAAGCAGGTGGAAACTAAATGCTCAATTGTCAGTAAACCTCTTGGTCAGTGAAATTAATTAGTGGATTTTTGTTCTGAAAAAGTTAAAAGGTAAAGAAACTACCTTGCACTATGTCTTATTTTTAATCACAACACTGGTTTTAACGTGTGTAAGTGTTTTCAAGATGGTTTATACAGTGCTTGTGGAAGTCTGACTATGAGGAGCATTATCTGCAGTACCAGCCAAGGGTTGGAAACATACATAACAAAGATGAAATGAAATCTGTCATGTGGCACATGGAAACAGCATTTTCTCAACAAGATTATTTCATATAGAAGAATAACAAAAGACTTTTTAAACCAGCAGCGATCTGGCCAACAATATTTTATGTAGCGCTCTATGAAGTTAAGATCTGATATAAAATTCATGCTATCAACTTTTTCCTCCAGAAATGCATGCTTCCTTAGATAAACCTGTTTTTCATGTGTATTTCTGCAGGTCCTCAGGGTAATCTTTCATCTCTCATTTGTTCATTTTGAGATGAGTCCAGAAGCAAATCATGCATGTGCACACTCCTGAACTTAAGAGATCGTAAATAAAAGTCTGATCCTGACATGACTTTCCCATTCATCTTTAGCTATTGTCAAGAACACGAAAGACCAATTTTTATCAGCTTTAGGGCAGCAAGCAAAAAAATAAGAAGGGATTTTTAAGTGAGATCCACCCCCAAAATCAGAACTTATTTCTTGCAAATAGTTTTTGTGATTTATTTTATTCCTCTCTTAGGTATGACAAAACTAGGTGCTTTAAAGGTCAGATATTGAGCAATTCATGGAAGTAGGCTGCTCAAATTTTTGCTTTTTTAAAGGCTGTTGTTTCACTTTGAGTTGAAGTTTTAGATGGACAGGGTCTGGTAATATAACAGTGAAGCTGTAGGTTATCTTGGCATAGTGCTCTTCTTTTTCATATATTTGACTATATTTTGTAGAGCTCCACAGATATGAAAGGCATTTTAAAGATATAAAAAGCCAAGGTCTTTGCCTGAGGAGATGATGTGCCTTGTAGTAATATCTGGCAAAATGAATTTTATGACACTTCCTACTATCATGAATTATCCCTTAGGAGTGAGTATTCATGTGAACACACAATGTCCAACTTCTGTCCAGGATTTTATCTAAATTATGTGGCAAAACTGAATAGCAACCAGTCCCCATAAATGGAAGATGGGGAAGATAGAAAGAGTGTATTTTATGGTGAGAATCATGGACACTGATGTTTGTTTTGTATTTGTCTGATAAACAGACTCCATGTTTCACTTGGGTTGAGTTGCAGTCCTTTAAGTGCTTGCATTCAGTCCATCAGACAGGTGACTGCCTCACCACTTACTAGAAGTAGCAGAGTTATACCTGGAGGATCTGCATGTATCTGCAATATTGTGTAAAAATTGTTGGTGTATTTGTGATGGGGTGTTGAGGCTCCTCTCTGCCAGGGTGTTACTGTGATGGCCTGTGGGGCAGGGCTGGAACTGTCACAATTTCTTCCTCTAAAAAGAATTTTGAACTAAAAAAATTTTGAACTAAAAGTACTAAGAAGTGCTATTTGGATGCTTCCACTGTTTCTTTAAATCTAACTGTCATGTCACGTAGCAGTCCTTATGCATCTACTTGCTGTTTTTCATAAGGGATGCATTGATTCATATATGCAAGTTCAGCCTAGTGTAGCAGGTAAAAAGAAATAGATCACTTTTCCTAATAAACCACATGAGACAAGGTGTTGCTGCTTTTCAAGTAACTTACTGAGTTTTTCTGTTCCATTTATACTTACAGGACTGCTGCTCAACCTCAAGTTTTAGAAGTAAACAAAATGAATAATTGTAATTTAGGTAGAAGATGGAATTTTTTCCCTTGTTCAGAGTTGCCAGAGTTGAAAAATCATAATTTATGTTTCAAGTTCTTGTTGAAAGCCAGTATTGAAAAAGATGATTGTACTCTGCTGTTCAGTAAAAATGGACTCTAGGGCATTTAGCTTTTCAAACAAAATGTTTATTGACAGAAAAAAGTATTTCTTTTCAATAATATTGTCATTCCTATGAAGTATGAATACTGTTATTTCAGGAAGACCTAGGTGGTGTCCAGCTGAGTTTCTGAGATCCAGCAGCTTAGAAACTCAGTCTTCGCATAGCTCTGATTTTTCACGTGGTTGTATTCCTACATCCCATAACAATCCGTGGGGACTGGAATCCCACTGTGCTAATGCTATAGAAACAGGCAATATTGCACTATTTAAGGCAGCAATTCCCCTAATCTATGGACAATTTATTTTATACAGCAGAAGTTCTACCTTCTGCTGTGAAACTGCCAACTGTGGCATCCCCCCTGTTCCTCTCTTCTGCATGGATAATGTGCAGAAATGACCCAGAAATGTCCATTGTAAGTGAAGAGTTTGTCTGTCACAGCCCATGGACAGAAAAACCCAGTGTTTAAAAGGTTTTTCTTTGTTGTTTTGTTTTTAATTCCACGTATCTCGTGTATATGCTGGAAATAGTGTGCAACTGGAAGCCAGTTATACAGTGATATTGTAATGTTTGAGGGTTTATAGAAAATGGGGTAGTAATGATGTTTTTATCAAAATATGTGATAATAAGTCTTCCTCAGCAGTGCTGAATGGAAAAAAATAAGGGGCTGTTTTTATAGAACAAAAACAAGCAAGGAGAGCCTGAATAAATAATAGGGCAAGGACTGTTAGGAGTCCTAACTGGTGACTGTGTTCCTAAGCTGTTAAAGGCTGGAAAAGCTGAAGAGAGCTTTAATTTGGATTGAGGTCTGCCAGAGTTCACCACAAACTAGACCAAACTGATGCACCCACCTGTTTTTAACAATTCTTTATTCTGTGCTCCCAAGACATAATAATTCCCTTCCTCTCTACTAAAAGAACATGGACTAAAAGAATACTTTATACATCTTTCAGTTTTGACAGGTTTTACCCTGAGCATGAATCGTTGTTACTTCAACTGCTACTCCTATTGATTTCTCAAATACAAGAACTGGCTCACATCAAATACTGTGAATAAATGACTTTGTGGGTCTGACTTTGCTGTTATGTTAAACCATTTTACTGAAAATGCCACATATGTTTTATATGATGCAGATATCCTCAAGTTCTGCAGTGACTAATTTCAGGTCTAACTTAAAGACACGCTTTTTATATGGACTGAAAATAAACAAGATGGAATTACTTAAAGAATAGTCCTCTAAGCAAGTGCCTGCAGTCCAGTTCATGTGTTCAATACACTTAGAAAATCCATTTTAAACAATGGGCTTTTTTTTGCTTTTATTTCATTTTTCATAATATCCTCTCTCTGAAATTCAATAATGATGTATCTTACTGAGAAATGTGATATGCATTACAGCTTTCTCATTAAAGTTTTAAATAAGATACCATTAGTATTGATGAATGTAATCCCAAATGGTCACTTAATCTTAAAATCGTCATTGATCACACATTCAGAATTTTAGTCTTGCAGCTGAAATAGTCTATATTGTCAGTGGTCATGAATTTTATACCAATAGGAATTAACATCTTTCTTTGGCTGCAGTGTTATGAATTAGAGTTACAAACTAGGGATTACTTAGTGAGTTTCTGGTTGGGTTTGTTTTTTTTTTTTTCCCAACAACATTTACTAAAGAATCTTTTCTGATGTATTTGATATACGAAGTTGGGTTTCTAGACTGTGCTTAAGCATTCTAAGTTGCCATCTCTTAAAATATTTTGATTTTGACATTTAACAGAAAATAAGAGGCAGAGTTATTCCACAATATTGACTGATGAGCTAACATGTGGCTGAAGTCACACTAATAGTAGAGTTTGGTTTTACTGATATCTTTAGAAACATTGAACCAAATATCTTTGTAAAGGAGCCATGGTGTTTTTCACGTGTTAAATATGTCACAGAATCATAGAATGGTTTGAGTTGAAAGGGACCCTAAAGATCATCTCACTCCAACCCCCCGCCATGGGCAGGGACACCTCCCCCTAGACCAGCTTGCTCCAAGCCCTGTGCAACCTGGCCTTGAGCTCGTGCAGGCATGGAGCAAGGATTATACATAAGAATATATTTCAATATACATATATATATATATATATGTGCTTAGATTTAAGTAAATATCAATTGAAATATTTATTTTGAAATATCCTGGAATTTAAATAACAGTACAAAGTAGAAGCATATATGAGGCAAAAAAGGTAATGCTTCTCCAGTGTTGTCCGTGCTCTCATACACCTTTTGACTGAACTCTGTCTGTGATGCTGTCTTGAAATCAAAACTCCCAAATGTAATCTGCAGTTCTTATTTCAGATGCTAAATACAATCAAGCCTAATTAGACTTTGCCCAGAGAGACTGAGCACTTTCAGAATGTGGTTGGATAAAGCCCTGGGCTCCTTGGTCTGGGTTCAGTGTTGATCCTGCTTTGTGGAGGGAGTTCAGCTGATGGCTTCCTGGGATCCTTTCAATGTGGCTGAGTCTGTGTCAATATCATCACACCAGCAGTGTTCCCCCTTGAGATAAAGATTCCCAAGATTTTGAGAAAACCCAACCAAACAAACTTTATATTTTGGAACAGTTTCCAAGAAAGAAAACAAACGTCAAACATCTACCCACATGTTCAATTTCATAAGGTTTCAAATAATATGTAAATATTCTTTAAACCATTTTCAATAATTTTATTTATCTTTTTATTTTATTAAGATTAGATTTGTAATTTCCAGACATTTCCATATCTTTGTGTATAGTACAAGTCCCATTCTTTGCCTCTCCAGACACATGAACGGAGACAGTTCTTGCTGTATCAGTCATATTTGGTTGGGAGAATGTCTGAAATATTTCTCTGCTGCAAAAAAGAGGAAAATCAGACAACGGGAAAACCTAAGCTTTGACTGAAGGTTCACAATCATTTTTTGTTATGATTAAGTATCAAGCAGGCTGACCAAATCTGGAAACCAATTATTCTAAAATGTGAGGGGGGAAAAAAATAAATACACTTCTCAATTATTCTGCATAATTCTGTCTCTATCAGCAGTGCCTATTGAATAATAATTAAATTTTGCATAAAATAGACAAGTTGGAAAAAAAAATGTAACTTAAAAATATCATAGGAGTGGTCATATGACTTGCAGCTTCTTTTTAATTCTAAATGGGAAGTGCCTGGTCAGAAGAATATAACACACAAACTGAAAGTGTAACTATAGCATACTTAACAAATGTTTTTAGTCTTGAACGAGAGAAATTTTGTATTGTGTATTAACTGACACATTGAGCAGAGGTGGGAGGTGTTAGCCTTTCTGTTTGCTTGTTTTTCATAAGCAGGAAAAAACCCAAGTATGTTGACATTTTAAAATCCTGGAGAACATCTGCTCTTCCCAAATTTCTGGATCCTTCTAAAAAGGGTCTAGAACCTGGAGGTGCCATGGGAGCTTCAGAGCTGCTTGTCACACTTCAGAGAACTAGTGCAAGCACATCAGAATTTAATTTTCTTCCATAGTCTTTCACTGCTCAGGAAATACCATTAACTTTATATTCAAGTAGCCATTGTTATCTAGCAGGCTCCTCAAGTGTTTATCACTTCTGAACTTGATGAAAATGCTATTAAAGTTAGTGGAACTTTTCCCATTGTCTTTAAAGTGGACTTTCGGGTTAGCCCTTGTCCACCTATCACACAAATGTAATAAAGTCATCTCTGCAGTGTGACAGCATCAGCCATGTGGACAATGAATAAGGCACAGGATTTTCAGCAAAATCTTGTAGAGGATTTATCAATGTTTTCAGCAATTCCTCTGTGCTGTGAGTTGGCCTTCAGGGTCTGTAGGTTGTTTATAACTTTGTGAAGATCAGTCAACTCTTTTCTCATGGTGTTCTCTCTCTTTAGGGACGACTGTGACAGAGACTTTTGACAGCTTGCTGCTGTCATTGTTATTTTCTGTAGCATTTTGAGTGCAATTCACTTGGCCCTGATGCACTGTCAGCTCACAGTGGTTCTAATTGCCATCTTCACTGTCATTATCCTAAAGATATTTTAAAACTGCATTTTCTTCCAGTGGAAAGCTTCCTGAATGTGACCTTCATCTGCTTTTTGTGGATGCTGAGACAAGAATTGATTCAAATTCTTGTCACTGTCAACTTCATCTGCACGTGGTTTCTTTTCTGGCCCTTCCTTTGCTGTTTTAGCTGACATGTGTGTGAATGTGCTGTTTAACATGTTTAAGAGGCTGCATGGGGGAGTGTGAGCCAGTTTATTCCTCTGCTTCTCCTCCCTCACGGGGAGCTGTGTTTGGAGCAGTACCACTCCTACTTACATCAGCTCTTCTCTCATTGGGAGTTATGTTCCAAGAATAGAAGCTGAATGTGGCCTTTGCATCCTTTTGTGATTTCACCAGTGGTGCTGGCCAGGCTCACAGGGCAGAGGAAATCAGTAATTGATGCTTGGTGCAAAGCACATCTGAATCTCAGCCTTTCCTGTGATAATCCCTTGCCTCTCTACTGTCCCCTGGGGATGGCTGTGTCTGAAACTGAGAGCCAACAAAGTCTGCTCAACAGCTTGAACTCCCATTTATGCTCTGACGGAGGATTTGTGAATTTATATAGTTTATTCATTAAAAAATCATCTTTTTCTAGACTTATCTTGGAGGAGAGGTAGTAGGACTAGTCCATACCTATGATTAGATTATCCTGGGAGAGTTTTCCTGTGGGAAAGCTGTTCTTGTTTTCATGTGCTATCAATTAGTAGCATAAGTTGTTGTACCCCTTGATTGTTTATTTGTTGATACATTTAGACTGCAGCTGCAATCTCTAGTCATTCCTGGTATCATATAGACCTTGTGTTGTAAAACTGCATCGAGCTATTCCACAGAATATCCTGAGCTGGAAAGGACCCCTGAGGATCACAGAGTCCAGCTTTAGTTTCCCTTAACCCTTAGAATTTCAGTCCTTGGGAAGATACAGAAAATTAAGCTGGCAGAAGCAACTTTGTGTCTCTCTGTCACATGATGCCAGTGCTACTTTATTTTTGTCTCAGATGTCTTCTCGAGTCAGCAACACTTAACAGCAGTGGAAGTTTTAGTATAGCAGCGTAATGAAGATCTTGAAGGGCATGGTGTTAAATGTGCTTTTAGCTCATCAAAATGTCCTTGAGGTTCAGGGCAGATCATTGGTTTTAATGTAACCTTTTTATTGGAAGCTTCTTTCAGAGAGTGGACTGCATAAATAGTTTAATTTACTGTATAGGTCTCAACCCTTTGTTGTGAGGTTTATATTTGCCATGTCTGTGCATGTTGGTCAAAGGTGAAGTGTCTTTTTTTGGAAAATGTTGTGTTTTCTTGACATGGAATTGTACCACAAAGGCTCAGATTGCCATAATGGTTGAAGAACTTACCTGAAATAGTGTAAATAAACTGTAGTTTGATTTAAATTAGGAAATTTAAGTGGTACTTGTTTTAGTAGGGAGTATATGGCTATTTCCCGGTTAATTTTTCTGTAACCATATCTTTTACCTTTTAAGTTAAACAAGGTTTTTGTGTGAAAGTTATAGAATTTATGTCTTATTTTTTGAGGTAATGGTTCTTTTTTCGATGTGCCTCAGTCTCAACCCACATGTGATCACATAATGCTGTACTTGTGGTTCTGGAGTCTCAGTGATGTGAAAGAAAGATCTTACCCTGATCATAGAAATCCTCTGTACTGGAACTTTCATTCAGAGATTGCCAAGTGACATGAAAGTCTCCTACCTGTAAGAAGTCCTATAAAGGTGTTTTAAAATTTGCATATATTATATATTTATACACTGTAATTTTTTATTTTTTAAATTATATAGGAAGGTTTTTCTGTGTCACCAGTATGTATATTGTAATATATATTATAAACATATATAATACGTATGTGTATATATATACATACATATTACATATATATAATATATATTTATAAAGATTTTATTAAAATAATTAGTACTATAAAAGGCTCAGTTGAAGGATTCAAAAAACACTGGCTATTTCGCTGAGTATTATTAGGCTTAATTATTCATTTTGCTAAAAGATTAGGAGCATTTGGAGTGGGTGGTTGACAGGACTCATAGGAAGCTTAAAAACAATTAAGCTAATATAAATGCACACATAAAACAAAAATGTAGCAATTAAATTTGAAGTTTGGTTTGCAACACCTTGCGACATGTAAAAACCAGTCCTCCTCAAAAGGGCAGATATAAAGCTGAAAAAGGAAACTTTGTATATTGATAGTTTTTCTCATGAGTGGAATTTCACTGTAACCCTCAGCTGTGATATTCATTACAGCAGCCATCTGCTTTGGCAGTGCCATAATTTCTTTTTTCAGTATCTCAGATGAAATTAAATTCATCATACAGTGAACACTGCTAGGAAAGTAAAAATCTAAATATGAGCTTGGTATTAAAGTTACGGTAGCTCATTGCAATTTATGTCCTATTTGTATAATGTTCCAAAAATAGAAGAACATCATTAACTGTTTTGAATATTCAGAGAAAGGCTGTCTATTTGGGTGGTTTTGCTTATGTTAGTGTTCCAGTAATTTTTGCAACCTTACACTAAAATAGGATTTTAGAACTTGAAAATGTGACAAGCAAATGAATGGGGAAAAACACAGAATCAGCAGAGGTCACAGTGAGGAACAGATTGCTCTTCTCTCCCATTCTCTTTCCTGTTACTGATACCCAGTGATATGTCATTCTTAACTCTTCTTTTTACTCTGTCTCTTAATAGTCTGAAGCTTGCAGGTTTTTGCATTTGTCCTGGTAGTTTGGTGTTATGTTCTCTCAGGAAGCATTCCCAAATCCTTGCTGTGTCTTCTGTGTATACTTCCATGTGCACATGAAAAAATACCAACTTAACTGAGAAATCTCACCGCTGCTTCTCTTTTTTCCTTTTCCACCTCTCTAGCTTTTCTCTTCTTGCCGCTGTTTTCTCTACTTTTTTTTAATGTTTGTGAGACTTTAACTTAATCCTCTGCCCTCCCAGATATAATTATACACTTTCTTACTCATTTAAATTTCCTTCTTGTTTCCTCTCCATTCCTAAGAGAGAAAGTTCCCTTTTCAAATATGTTTCTTGATCTCAAAAAATCCTAACTTAATCCATATTCTGCCTACTTTATTATTTTGCCTCTTGCCACAGTTAGTAATATCTGCTTTCATTATTGCTTGTCTTATATTTGATAGTTTTATAGATAAATCAGTTGTAACCATCTTACGTGTGTTCTAGCCAAAGAAAAATGGGAATTCATAACACACACAGTCTCTCTGCAGTTTCTTGTGATTTGGCTACAGAGTGAGACTGGAATGTGCTTAGGAAGTATTAAATGTGAGAAGATGCCTGATTGCAGAACTCCTGTGCTAATTTTGCTGATTGTATCTAAAGCTCAGAGGTGTTAAATGACCAAAATTGGATGTATTGTCTGATGGACCGCAGTTCTATGAGCTGGGCAGATGGTCCTACCCCTGCCAAGTGCTGCTGTATGTCATGAGCTGGAAGGGTAGCCCAGTTCATTCCAATTCCTATAAAGTTCTTGCCACTGGGATGGGCTATCAAAAAAGTCTGAGGCTACAAAAAGTTCCCATGTATAGAAATGAGCTGAAATAATATGCAGAGTAAAAAATGAGTACAGTAGATGAAAAATGCTGGCAGCTAAATTTGGTCCTCACTTCCACTCTTATGTCTGATAGAGTACTGCAAATGGATACTGGATAGCATATCTATCAATCTATGCATTTACTTAAGTAATGGAAATGAAAGTCAGTTCCCGAGCTATGTGTCTCTCAGAAACGTTTGAGACTTTCTTTTTAACCTTGAGGTGTTATATATGGTGGTATATTAAATTAGCATAAAATGTTATGATCATTGAGAGTGATATATAGTCATGTGTTCTCTTACAATGCATCAAGAATAATGAGTGGTAATTGGTTCAGGACATTGATTAAAGAGCTGTGGAGACAGTTTACTACACAAATGGCCTATCAAATTTCATCTCTGTTGTACTTGCCACTTTATTACTCTAACCTGAAAATATTTCATGAAAGTATGCCTGGACATATATATATATATATTTGATAGTTACTCAGTCAAACTGGAAAAAAAAATCCACGTTCAGAGAGCTTTACTCTTGACATCTCCAAAAGAATTTTCTGTGGAGGATTTTACTGGAAGTGGATCTTTAGGTGTTGTGCCTTTAATTGTGGGGGATCATGGGAGGTCACAGAAAACCTTTATTTTAGCCTCATTTTGGTGGTAGTGTCTCACACCAAATAGGTAAGTTCAATGAATTCTGTTCAGTCTGGTGTGAACAGGCTGAGTCACCATCACTGGAGGTATTTAAAGGTTGTGTAGATGTGTCACTTCACTTGGGACATGGTTTAGTGCCTGTGCTGGGTTTATGGTTGGGCTCAATGATCTCATTCCAACCCAAACGATTCTCTGACTCTGTGAAACCTCTTGGAAATGACACACTAATCCTTCATATAAAATAGTTTGGAAAAAATGGTTTTGTTATTTTTAACTGAGGAAGACCTATAGAATGCACTGTAAATTAATAGATTCTCAGAGATTTGTGTTTCTGACATGTTTCTCATTTATTTACATGATAATTTTTTTTCTGTGTTATCCTTACAAGATATAAATTCTAATATGCCAAAGGAAAAACACAGTTCAACAAGAAGCTTTTATTTTGGAAATGTCATCTTATGTTAAAAAATTGTATCCTTAACTTAATCTTTTTTTGGGGGGGAGTTAAAATGCTTTGCCAGCTCTCTTTCTGCATGCATAAGAGCAACACACTTGTCTTGAATACCCTTTGCCTTGCATTTTTTGTTATGAGCAGCATATTAAATGACAACACTATGTGGTTTTCTCTAATAACAATAATGGGAAAAGGAGAAATCATTCTTTTTCCATAATTCTTAAAAAGTTGTATGAAAGTATCTTGAGAAAGGTGGGAAAAGACAGATTGCCTAAGCCCTTTGCACACATCTGCAGTAAATCAATTTGCCATGGAGATTGGAAAGTGAGCTGACGGCCTTGCACAGGAGGGTGCAGAAGCAGTAGTCAGAATATCTGTGTTAATGTGTCTTTCTCCTGACAGTTAATCTCCATTGGATATCTCAGACTTTTCATGAGTTTTTTTTTAATTTCTCTGAGCAATTTTTCTCACCATTGCTCAAGAAGTGAGGAAGACCTTGAAAAGATCCAGAGAGATTGATGTGCTGTCTCATAAGAAGAGCTAAAAAAGTGCTTGGTTTGTTTTATAAAAGGGTGAGGTAAGACAGGGCTTTATATGCAAAAATACAGTGTTGACATGAGAACAAAGAAATGAGAGTAAACTACGGGATAGAAGAATAAGTCAAAAGTGATAACCTCCAGAGCAGGGCAGTTTGGGGTCAGTCTTCAGTGGCAGAGCAGGGGCAACAACCTGTGCTGTGTGAGGGGTAATCCAGAACAGTCTGTGCATGAGATTCTGGGAAAGTCTGGGATTTGAGAGAAGTGGGATGCATTTGATAGGAGAGAGGTCTCTTTAAATCTCGTTACTCAGTAGTTGTGGTAGTTGTTCCAGTGGTAAAAAAAACCAAAAAAAGATGTCATTGAATTTTAAAAAGTATGAGCTGATTCTTGAATACTTCCAGATCCAAGGTGAACATAATGCAAAGGAGAAAAATAGTAATGAAAGTGGAACAATTCTATACTATGGAGTAGGTGGACCATGGGATATATGAAAAGATTTCCATGTCTGATTACATTTGATCGCTTTGATCTTTCAACTCTGGTCTATTTCTCCCTGATGACTTCCTACTTTCAAATTACTTGCGCTGGTTTATTTCCAGTCCTACACAAAACACTCTTGCCCATCTCTGTGCCATTCATCTATATTACCTTTCCTTTTTTTCTTTTCTTTTCTGTTTCTTTTTTTTTTCCTTAAAACTTGCACTGTAAAATTTTATCACCCAGAACCATTCAGCATCAAAGTGAGTTAACAAAGAAATGTTTGTAAGCAAACTTTTCTGATAATGGAATAAATCTTTTGGAGCTCTGGTTCAGTGAATTCCTGCTCTGTCCCACTGTTACCGTGGACATAAAAGAGGATCTCTAATTTCCTGGGAATTTCAGACAAAAAACATTTCTCCATCTTTTCAAACTAACTGTGTTAGCCAAGGGAAAGGTTTCAGTACCTTAAATGAAGAAAAACCCCAACAAATGATAGTGTGAAGTCTGTATGTAGGGCTTTTTTTTCCTCCATCTCAGGTTTTGGCAGTGGATAAAAGTGACTGTATTAGGGTGAGTTGAATCCAGTCAATAGACTCAAAGTGTACAAAGATACCTAAGAAGATTAAATAAGTTTGAAATCAAAGCTTACTCAGCAACACACTTTATTGTAGACTGTGAAAGGTGTATCCATAAGAAGACACTGAAAACTGTCATCTAGATAAGCAGAGTTTCATCTACAGATATGAGGAGAATTAGGAGGAGTCTTGACTCATTCTAAATACGTAATCGCTTATAAAGATTGTATTTACCACAGTGTCTTCCAATAATGAATTCCAAAGTGGTTTAAGAGTATATTTATGTCATGGTTTTGTTGTACTGTTTGTATTCTGAGAGCTGTTCTGTTTGTCTGATGTGCTGGTTTCTCATACTAATTTGTATCAAGTCTTTGCCTTGGAATAAGGTGAAAACCTCAGTTGCTGGGAAGGGGTATTTGTGAGCCCTGACATTTAGTGTGGATGTGACCAGCGAGAGCTTACTTGGCAAACCGTGAGTGTAGCAGGAATTTCAAGGGGTCATGAGATGATTTTTGCTCCCTTTGGTCAAGTCAAGGGTGACCTGTACAATTTCTGCCACTCTGTTCTCTTTGAGGCGTGTGAGCAGCCGCACTTGGCAGCAGGGCTGTGGCTGTGCTGGGCTGGCACTGGGAGCACTGGGAGGTTCAGTGTCGTGGCCAGAGTTCCCCTCTGCTCTGGAGAGGCAGGGCCTGACCCTCGGGTCACAGGTGGTGTGAAGGATGTCACCACAAAGGGCTGCCCTGCCTTGTGCTCCTGCCTAATTCCCCTGCTCCTCTCTCCTGTATTACCAGGTATTACTGCAGCTTCCATTAAGTGTTGTTGTAAAGGGCTGGAAGATTGATCAGGGTATTTTTTTTTTCCCTCTTTTCATTTTCTGCTTATTGCTTAAACGTGGTATCTTTAGTTCCACATATGACAACTAAAACTTGGAGTGGCACAGTAATTTTAACAGTATAAGATTTTCTTAATGCACTGGTGCACAGTATCTGTTTTGTCTTTTGTTCACTTGCCTTGCAGTAGCAAATGTAAAATTCTAGAGGACAATATTTTGTATTGATTTTACTTATAAAAATCTATAAATAAAAATAACTTGGCAGAAGAGGGAATTCGATTACAATCTTCATGGAAATTGTTGGAAGACATAATAAAACCTTAAAATGAAGTAATGTGTATAAGTAATCAGTGTTGACTACATCTTTATGAATGACAAGCTTATGGTATAAAGTACTCTCTTAGTCCTGAAGGTCTGTTTTTATTTGTGACTCTCTCTCAGTTCTCATGGGCATAGCACATAAAAATGATCTATATTGTTTAGAGAAGTGTCAGGAAGGCACAATGTTTCAGAGAAGCCCTAAAATATGCTCTTCATTTCCCTTCTGCTTGTCTGCAGCTTAGTCTTCTTCTCGTTATACTCCCCAGCTCTTACTGATTCAGTGGATGCAGTAAAAACTATTATCCTGAGCTAACTGTCAGTGGGTTTTCCTAGAGCTGCTCTGTGGCATTTGGTTCAAGAAAAGCCAGTATTAAATAGGCTGAAAAAAATAATTTGCATAGAACTCTGGCAAAAATTAAGATCTAGAGATCTAGACAAGCATGAGTGCAGTCAGGATTAGGTAAAGACTGTAGCTGGAACAGCTGACTCACTCTGAAGTAATTTTTGGGCTCTTCTGGCCAATGTAACTTTGGAAAGTTACTACATTGCAAAATCACCTGCAGAATTTTTGCCCATTTATACATCTTTTTTTCCCCCACACCCCTCAATTATTTCTCATTACATGTTTATAGTAGCTGCTTAGAGAGGAAGACACATTCCTCAATTCCATATAACAGATGAAGCAAAAACATCTTGTTATTTTTTAATGTTCTCCTGTCTCTGAAAGTGTGGAGGAGCAATAAACATATGTAAGGCTTAGAAGAATTTAAGGAGTACAGAATATAAAATTAGGATCTTTATGTATCTGTGGAACATGCTCCCAGAATTGTTCTACACCAATAAAATTGCATGTCTCTTATTTATAATTATTTAAATTAAGTCAATTGATACATTATATAAGTCAGGAATTTGCATTTGATTGAAGATTACATGATATCCTGAAGTGTGCAACCTAAGATCTTTATGATTTTGCAATCAGGCTTCCTGAGAACTCCTTTATACCAGAAGAGGAATAGTCTGTAATTACAACTGAAGAAGCTCATGTAGGTAGCACCAGTTTATTGTTTATCTGATGTATTTCAGGTTTTCCTGAAGTTCAAATCAGTCATGGTGCATGGAGCAAAAATAAAACCCTTTCAAAAAACCCAAAACTGGGATTTGGGTAAGGTGTGAGGAGGGAATACTTTACCTGGGTTTGATGTGTCTCCTTCTGCACCCACTTCAGAGTGGTGACTTCAGTGTGAATCATGCAGTGAGTACAAGAGAAACATACAAGGTTTTCCCTATATTTTGGGACTATTTTCATTGTGTTGCTACAAAGCAGAGTCCCTCCAAGTCCCCTTCTGTAGCTGACAGCTTGATTTATCTTTCTTTTAGCTCTGACAAACATACAGGGGCCCTGGTATTTGAAATGTGCTTGTTGTTTACAGCAGGAATTCATTTTTTCTCCTTTCCCTTCCTCATGCAAGTTATTAGACTGATTCATACTTAAAATGTTTTATGTAGGCTCTCACTTTATTCCTGATTGAAGAATAATTTATCATGTCCCTGCACATAGGAATCTTCCCTTTTGGGAATCCAGCCATTTTGACAGGAAGGGAGAAAAAGTGAAAATATAGCTGAAGAGAGGGAATATTGCAGCTTCCATCCCTGCATCCATTTGTCCAGTTTTACAGTGTTTTATTGTCTGCATCAAAAGAGCAGGGGCAAGGTGGTGAAACAGGCAAATAGGGGATGAAAATATGAAGAACATTTCAGTGATTCAGCATTTTACTCTTTTGCAATACCAGGCACTGTATTGCACATCCTTCAAATCAAACACAATAATTAGACCCACAGAGATCTTAACCATGACTGTACAGAATATATAAAGCTGTCAGAGATCACATTCATTCAGGAACACACTGCCAGTGCTTATTCAGCCACAAAATAATGCAAAATGTAAAAAGAAATCCCAACATTCATAAATTAAAAACCAAGACAAAAGAGCATGAAATTCTCTCCTGTTGCAACCTCTCACTTAAAATATTGTCCTAACAATTTAAATGTGCATTTAATGAGAATAAGGGCGTTTTTAAAAGGAAGCCGTAAACAAAATTTAAGTTGGATTTAGTTATAATAAATTTTATTTTTCCTTTTCTTTAAATGAAAAAACCCTTAAGTCTTGTCTGGAATGTCTACTGTGATGAGATCTTGAAATTTTATTTGTACTCTGCAGATTGAAGTAGTCAAGCTGAGCGTATGGGTGTGAAAACATCTTCATTTGGAAATTGTAACATACTGTCACTAAACTAAGTGTTGGTTGAAGATTATGGTTGTGACAGGAAGGATAGGATTCCCAAATGTACATGAAAATTAAAGCTTCTAATTATTCCTGAATGGGAAAATAGGGAAACATTTGTAGTAAACCCATGCCTGCATGATATTTCTCACTTCTTCAAGTTCCTCCCATAGATGACATTCCCTTTGTGTCCTGTTGCAGTTGTCCTCTTTTGACTTGATTAGTATATTTTTTAGGTTCTTAATACCTTACCTTTTAATAACAAAACAGACAAGATATTGAGAATTTTGCCCATTTCTTCCATTAAGAAATAGAAGGGTAAAACCTACCTCTAACTGATTATAGCAACATGTGAAAGGAATTGTGGTGCTTGTTCCAACAGAAAGCAGTTGCAAGAACAGATAGACATTTCAGTAAATTGTTAATTGTTTAGCTTAATTGCTTTCCCATATGTAAATTAGAGAATCTTTGGAGACATCCAGGTTTTGGACAGCAGATGTGATAAGGGTACATATTTTTCTATGCAATTTTAATAAAGAAAAAATGCACAAATATTTTTCACCATTTTTGAGTGTCACAATTGCTTTTCTGTTTTCAAGAGTGAGGACGTGGTGCTTATATTCTCTTTTTATATTCATCCAAATCATATCTTTAAAAATAATCTTGTACTTCTCTTGTGCCTGCCACAAAGTGAGCTGTAATGACAACCAGAAGAGACTTAGTAGTGGTGAAAACTGGCAGAATTAAGCTGGACAGAAGGGGAAAGAGGGGCCATTAGAGTTGGGAAAGTTTTTCAGTTTGAGACCTGCAATTTTAATTTTTATTTTTCCTTAATTGGAAAAAATAAAAACATTGATTTCTTGCTAAGACATTCACACTCTAAAGCACTCCAGGTAATCTATCTAAAAGGCATGCAGAGTCAAGCTTTTTGTTGTTATAGATTTTCATTTTTGTTTATTTTTCTTTCTGGTAATAGATGCAAGTAGGTATTCAAGGTGTGGAGAGGCCTTACCAAGGGGGCTGATGCGAGAAGCAGGGAGCCCTGAGCACAGTCAGCTCTTGGAATATACAAGTGAAATGAGAAAATGTTGCCGTTCTTCAGCCTTGTTGTGTTGTACTGAATGAAAATGGTGTGTTGAAGGAATATTCAAAATGGGCATTTGGTGGCTTTTCTGTTTTCTTTGACTATTAAACCAAAATTAAGGGCCCCACTCCATCATGTGGGAATTCCACATTGTTGGGTTCCTATGAGCACAGCAAATACTGGTCTCGAGCCCTCTGCTTCTGTCTCCCTGATTTCGGAGAAGCATGTGCTGCAGAGAATAATAAAGAAGTAGTCCTAAAAGGTGTTTGATAAACACCAAGATTAGAAGAAAAAAGAATACACAATCAAATGTACTGATTTTTGGGTTTTTTTAACCAGTATAGACTAATTACACCTTTATGTCTGTGGTACTTACACAGATATTTGTTCAACAGAATATACATGTTGCTATGGCAATCATTTTATTTGTCAAAGGCTAAGTAAACTCTAAAAAAAAAGAAAAAAAAAGCCTTTTTTTTTTTTTTTTTTTTTTTCTGTTGTGACTAGTATCTCCAGCCCACACACAGCTGCTCAAAAGTAGCTCAAAGTCTTCTGGCATAGAGGCTTCCTAGTCTGGCAGGAGCATGGCACAGAGCACCCCCTCCTCCCATGCTGGTTCCCCACGTGCTGGGCACTCCTGCTCACCTTGGTGGCACTCTCCTGCCTTCTTCCAAAGGCAGAGCCCAACTTCCCCATGTGCCTAAGATCCCTTTTAAGCCCTGTGGGGTAACTCCCTTTTCCTCATGGCCCCCATGAAAAGGGTGTTCTAGCCTATCACTGCACACAGGCTGCAGAAAAAGCACAGCTTTGTGAATTTATGGCTCAGGGACGGAAGTGTGGTTTCTTTGGAGAGCTACGACTGCCTGGCTCAGCTGTTTGCAGGTTGGAACGGGTGTTCAGGTTGATGCATTCCTTACATTCCATTTCAGGGGTGGAGAAACCCAGATCAGATCCACAACTGCTGTTCACCCTTTGCTATTACTGACATCTCTCCTGGGAGAGTGACTGCAGTGGGAAAGGATGAAAACTGATTCTTGGTCTGAAATTTCCAGAAGCTGTGAATACCAGTGGTAGGGATTCTTTTCCCCTACTCTCCAGCAAATAGTTTGCAGGGGCATACCTGACAAATGCTGCCCATGGAAGAGACCTCCTTTTTCAAATAAAATGTTACAATTCCATTTTTACGAGTGCTCTCTTAAATTTTGACCTGTGAACAACATGTTTTTATAACCTGTGACAACATATCGAGAGTAAAAGATATGCTTATCCTTATACCTGCTTATAAGAACTTCTGGTGGACATCTAACAGTGACAGCACAGGCAACTATTTGCCTTTTTCAAGTTCATGTTTTTGAGAGCAATTCTTTGGTTCTCCTTCATCACAGCCATTTTGAGATGTGCGAGTGTGATGGTTTCTTAAGAAGGAAGAAGTGGGAAGTTGCAGCATAAATCCCTTATATGGATTCTGTCCTTTATGGATCATGTCCAGAATCCTCCTTAATCTGAGGATCCAGAAAACACTTGAGTACTCTTGCTCCCTTTAAATAATAGCAGCCATGTCAGTGCTTACTTGAGTGCAGCAACATTTTCTACAATTCCATGTCTATGACTGTACCCATCAAGTTCACAACTTGATTCTGAAATCTTTGGGAGGTGAAAGCTTTGTCTCACACAGAGGACAGATCCTGCCAAGAAGTGCATTGGCTGCAGAAAGTGGAGTTCATATGTCTTTAGTCAGAAGCAGGTTGGATACCTGCCTCTCTCTTCTCCTGAAGATTCCAGTCCCTGCTCCAGACTGCCATGGCCAAGCAGAGAGCAGCTCTGGCCTGGATCTTGCTGCTCAGAGACAGAAAAAAAAGAAGTAGAAAATTGTCTATGTTTGACTTCTGCAGCTCAGATTTAGCCAGCTTTGACAGAAATTTTTATGTTTTGTGTGGGGGTGATAGGGTTACGTGGGCAAGAATTCATGTTCAGATATCTTGAACTTTTCAGGCATCTTATAAAGATTACTTTAAGCTGTAATTTTTATCTTGAGACAAGAAAGGTTGCTCTGATGGAGACACAATTGGTGTGTAGATTGGAAAAAAGAAAAGTTAAATACATTTATACAATATATATGAGAAATAAACAAAACTGTATTGTCCAAAAATAAATTACCTCTGTTTTCCTGCATGCTTGCTTAATTGAACTGTTCTGGAAGCTGATTTTGGAGAAGCATATTTTGTGTTGCATCCTGAAAAAGAAATGCAGATATTTTGACTGGCAAAGAAGACTTTGTACAATTTATAAATGGTGAGAATTAGCAAACTCTCAGCCTTATAATGTCCATTAATGTCAATATGTCCACTTACAATGGACACTTTTAATCTCCACTACTGTCAATATTTCAAGCCAAAGAAACTGGAAGAGGTGAGAGTTTGCTTTAGCCTGTACCTCCTGAAATCCTCATCCTACTCAAGCAAAATTCCACAGATTTCAGCAAGGTGATCATTTGACTTTTTGAGCTTTGGATACGAAGGCTGGTCTGATCTGTGCCTAGGATTTGTGAAGGGGAGAGAAGCTCAACACCACCACGTCAGGCCCTCTGTGATTGATTTTACTGAACAGATTGTGCTGGATGGAGTTCCAGCTGGGAGGGTTATCTGGCTGTCATGGTCACACACAACACAGCCTGTTCCTGCTGCCAGCCTTGACCTGACATGTTTGTGTTTAAGAAGGAAGCTGCTGTTGGCTGGTTGCTGCTCAGGACACTGGAAGAGCCTTTAGGGTGGCTGATTTTTAACGATTCTGATTCTGGCTTTGAGAAGATTGACAAAAATATTCCTTCAGCACCAACACAAGGGCCGTTCAAGGATTTGATGACGTTGGGCAGGGCACTGAAGAGACCTCTGTGTTTTTAACCAAGTGGAGTTTTTAAATTTATATGCTAATAATAACATTTTTCTTTGTAGTATTCTCAGATCTTCTTGTTTTGTTTTTGCTCTGCAGTTACATTGTGGGTTTGTTTCGTACTTAACTGGCAGAATTTCAGATGTCGTACAGGAGGCGTTAGCAGACAAGCTCTCAGCTGGGAAGTTGCAGACTCTGAATGCACATACATGCATAAATAAACAGGGCTGGAAGAAGAAAGGTGTCAGTGGAAAAGGATGGGTGCAGTGGGTTTTAACTGTTTGTGTGAATGCACATAAAGCTTGTACGTGGTAAAGATTTCAAGTTGGCAAAGCCCTTATTCCTGTCATCACTATTCCCTGTTACGATCATCAACCCCACGATACAGCAATGCAGGGAAGATTTTTACCTTTATCCTCTGAACTGGCTCATGGACACTTACAGCCTGTTTATATGTAGTGTCCATTATTAAATGTAATATCTGCAGGTGTGGTGGGTGCCTTATAGAATGGAGCTCATTCCACATTGCAGAGCACCTCTGAACAGAGCAGACTGAACATAGATGACAGGACCGGGGAAAATTCATGAGCAAAATGTTATATATTTTACCGCATAATTAGTGTACCAGTCTTTTAAAGTTTGTAACTTGTTTCAAAGCTCTCTATTGGAGAAAACCAGCGTGTATTGGGAAATGAAGATGACACAGAGGGAATCAGTTCTGCATTTCACTGGTCAATTGTCTGTATTTCTTTAATGCTGGGGTTTTTTAAAATCAAAAATTGCTAATATCTGATTTTTTTTTTTTTTTTTTTTTTTTAATTAGTGCCTGCATAATCTGCTGTGGATAGTGGACTCTGGTTTTCAGGCTAAAGTATGATACAAATACCCTTGACTAAAGCAGAGATCACTATTCTCAGTACCCTATCTAGTTCCACACTGTGGTGATGTCTTTGACATCTGAGGTAATTTCAGTTCTTGACTACTTAACTTCTAAGCACTCAGGAAATAATGTGGTTAAGAGCTGGCTCCTGATTCCATTGCCTTCGTTGACTGGACTCAGTGGCAATGGATCAAGCTTTTCACATGCAACATACAAGAGTGAAATAAAGACTTTAAAACCATTATTTATACTCAGTTGATGGGAATCATTCTGAGACTAAATGTTCTTGAGGGGACGCTCGACATACAGGGGAGAATTTGAAGAAAGTCAAAAGAGGAATAGCTACCAAACCTGCTAACTGCTACCATATCAGGTTTGGGTTTGTCTGCAATACTCAATCTGCTATGAAAACATTTAGAGACAGCTTGCAGGTTATAAATTACTGTACGAGGTGAAAGTAATTAATTTTAAATGGAGGGGGCACTGTTTATAAGCTGTTTTCTCCCAGTGACAGCAAATCTTGGAGGGCTGTGGGATTCCTAAATTCCAGCGAACCCATGCCATCCATGGTCTGCTGTGAGGGAGCTCTGGAGAGAGCAGAGGCTGTGAGCGTAGCCACGTACAGAATTTGGGAGTCCACATTTCTCATGCACTGGAGACTTGTCTCACATAACAATGAGTTATTGAAGAGCTTGTGTATTAGGATAACATGGGTAGTTGTAGCAGAAAAATTCTATTAAATGGTTTTCATCAGAAGTTTGTTCACAAGGCAGTTGTTGCTTTCATTTCCAGGCTACTGGAATCTTATTACAGAACAAAGAATCTTAAATGAAATCTTAATTTGAAAGTACTCAGCTTATCAACCAGCAATAAGTTCAGGTCCTCAGAGTTAAAATTCTAGAGATATTTTGCCAGAACTGGAAATGAAAAAATGGTGCTCCATGAAATTCCTTTAAGTTAGCTGTGCAACAGAAACAGCATTTGCTGCTCAATATATACAAACTTTAAACCACAGTAAGGCTTTACAGTGAAAAGGTTCCATTAGTGTGATACATCAGGTTCCTTGAGGAATCTGTTCTGACTCCCAAAAGCAAGTGTTGACAAAATAGAATAAATAAATACAATTAATCAAGATGTCTGGGTGCTACTCTTCATTTTAATTAACAGTGGTCTTTGGCATAAATAAAATTTGATTATTTACTTCAAAATTAGGTTATTTGTAACTGAACAAAATCAAAATATCAAAGCTGATAATGTGTAAATGATTATCAATCTTAGCAGACTGAACATTTCATGTGTATTTGTTAAATATGCATAAGCAGTTCGAATAAGTCTGCCTTGGTGAAGGTTTACTGCTTTTAAGTGTACTGAATCCTGCTTTGTAACCTGGGCAGGTGAGGGCCTTGCTGCAGGGCTGCTCTGAAGAAAAAGGTACAGATTCATCTGCCCTGTGCCTTGCATATTTCTCCCTTCTGAGAAGGCTGCAAGCTCAGGCTTCCCTTCTTTTGGTGAACTTCTCCAGGCTCAGTTCCACAGGATATGAGAGTTTTCATGAAGGAAGTGTTTTGTAGGTTGCCTTTTAAGGATTGTGCCTGGATGCATATCATGTTCTGCATTAGATAGTTTGCAGCATTTTAGCTGCAGATGCCTCTTTGTAGCAATTAAGGCTGGAAATGAATCCAACTACCTGGCCTATTCTGTAAATTCCCCAGGGGAGGTTGGTTATCCTTTGCATGTGATGGCTTAGTAATTCTGTACAATTCCATCTAAATTCAAAACAATACACTCGAGAAATAATTAAGTTCTCATTTTTTTGGTAATGGCTTTTTATCATGTGCAAGTCTTCTTTCTTTTTCCTGCCAGCTTTTTATTTATGTATTTCTATGGTACTTTTTATTTACATATTTCTATGCTACTTTCTATTTACATATTTCTATGATACTGGGCTCTGTTGTTTCCTTCCTTTCTTCCTTTTTTTTTTTTTCCTGATGTAGTGGGCTAAAAACAATGACAATTTTCATGAAATGTTTTATAGTTATTCCACCTGTTTTATTTTTCCTGCTGAAATTAAAAAGCTTATCAGAGTGGTCTATGTTTCACTTTTTTAGACTGGTTGCTTAAAATAATGAAGTTTCTGGGGCATGACCATCCAGTTATTCCTGCTGTCCCATCTCCCATCAAAATGTTAACATTTCTTTTATGAAATAGAATTTGGAGTAGTAGAAGTGTCAAGGTTTCAAATATTCCTCAAGTTTCCCTCTGCTTGTCTTTGCATTTTTACTAAGGGATCCATATTAATGTATGATGGATAGTTCTGGGGGATACCAAACCAACCCCTTTTCTGTTCTTGACTGGCTTGGCATTCCTAATCCACAAGAGTTTGTAGGTTTCACCTTCCCATTGGCTGTGCTTGGTCATCCTCTCCAACCCCTCACCTTCTCCTGCTGTGTTCAGGGTGCACCTCACTTCCTGTGTGGCATTACCAAGCCACCATTGCTAAGTGATGGGTTCATTAATTCTGTCAGCAGTGATGAGAGGCCATTAGATACTTACAGGTTTTACCTTCACTGCACTTGGCAATTCAGCCCTTTGTGTTCCTGCCTCTTTCACACAGGGTCTCCTTTTGAGCCTTGTTTTGTATTGATTGATCTCAGCTTTCTCACCATCTGCTGCTGAATCAATTTTCCTGTTTCTTTCTTTTACTTTAGCATCTTACCTGTATTTTGTTCTTGACCAACCTATTTGAGTTGTACTCATGTATTTCTTAGGAACTTGTCTGTGCTGAAGGCGGGTGTTACTTAGTGATGCAGAATTGATTCAACTTAAGGAAGTGGGGTTTATTTAATATTATATCTCTGATATAAATTGCAGCATTGGCAAGTTACAGAACGTCATGTTATTCTGCAGTGAGCAGAAGAGGTCAATTTTTAGACTGCTTCCTTAGTTAACTGAAATTTTACCTGGGTTACACCTGTCTTGCCTTTGCAGTCCAGGATGTAAAAAACACTGAGTCTCACTGACTGAATCACTGCTAAGAAAAGTCATGTATTTGACCTAAAACCCTTGACTGTGTGCTGTTAAGGACGGAAACTGATTTTTTTGTTTGTTTTCTAGGATACAGGAAGTTGTAACTGGCTGTTCACAGTTTCCTAAATACCTGTGGAGTTTTATGCATACATTTTATAGTTCCTTGAATTAGCCCCACAAGCTCATCATCTGTGGTGCTACTACAGCATTCTCTGCGTGTTCTTGTGTGTGTTAAGCAGCCAGTGTGGGCAGAGATGTGAATTAGAAGTTATGTGCTGTAGCAAAGACTGTGATCTCTTTGATTGATGTGAATACTTCAGGTTATTAACAATAAATGCAACTACAAATTCATAACAAAGTTGTATTAATTTGTGAATTTCTATTAAGATATGCAATACTTTACAAAGTACATACTGAGTCCCAAGAGCAAGGACCTTTGGGTAAAAGTTTTAGAGGCATTGAAGACATAAAACAAATTATGTTCTGCTACATTACTGACTATACCTTGGTTATAGGTATAATTTTCTATAATAAAACCATGTACCTTGTTATTCTTGAATGCAGGTTAGAATGTACATGGATGAATTGACTTCTAGAGATAGTCAAAGTGAATTAAAGATAAAACTGTGAATTTTAATAGTAATTTTGTACAAGTTCTGTATTCATTATTCTTTATGAGCTTTATCCAGTTAGACATTTCTACCTGTCTTTTTTCAGTCTTTCTATATGTTTATGTATTTTTAATGTCTTTTGGTTTATATACTTCAAATAATCTGTTTCATCATCACCTGTTACGGAAAAAGAATATGTGCTTAATTGAATTTAAATTATTTTAAGAGTCTACAACGGATAACCATCATCTGCTAAGACAGAATTTCCAACTTGTAGGAGTTAGTAACTTTGAAATTGACATTTCTTTTCTCTGGTAATGATTGCAACTGCAGATTCTGCACAAATGGCATATGAAAAGTTTAAAGTGAAAGTTTAATTATAAGGGGATGCTTAATTGAATATTTCTGTTTGATTAATAATAAAGAAGCAGGAACATCACATTTGATTTTAGACAGACCAAATAAAGGTTGCTGAAGTACTGCTGTCAGTGAATTAAATGTGCTAAGATGGGCCTTCTTTCATTGTGATTCTCAAGGCTGAGCATGGGCTGTGGCCTCTCTGCTTTGGTTTCTGTGTGTGGTGTTCAGAGCAGTCCAAGGCAGACAAGACACAGGTCACAAGGCTTTTACCACAGACTCTCTCAGCTGGTTGTCAATAGATGGTCTTCACTTTAGTGAATGCAGCACCACTGCTTGAGGGAGCAATGCAACAGCTTTGTGTGAGAACAGACTGAAATGGTGGAATGGATGAGTGTCATCCTTTCCTCAGACTGTCTGGAGAATAAATGACCCAGAAATTTCAAATTCAGTGGGCCCTGTTCACGTCTTACGTAAAATAATTTGAAACCAGAATGGCCACAGAGAGTTCAGTACAATCACCCCATGAGGAAGCAGCAACAAGAAGCAAGCTGATGCAGCTTTAAAATTTATTTAAAATTAAAGACAATTAAAGCATGTCAATTTTTTCTTGTTGTGATTATGGATTACTGAAACCTGCACATGCCTTTTTTGCCACAGTGACATCTCCTTGCTGAGCTTTCTAACCACTAAATTATGAACTTCAGAGAAAGCTTGATCAGCTGCCAGAGACATGCACTTTTTCTGGGCAGGCTGTTTATGGCATGGAGTTCCCAGATGGTTGTCATATCACTCAGCAAACAGTTGTTCCTGAACACATCCATTTAATAAATGTACAGGATTTTTTTTTTTACTGGCAAAGATGCTTTACCAAATATTTGGATGCACAGGAACTAAAATAGAAAACACTACTGAAAATTCAAATGGGTGTTATCTGTAAAATTCTGTCTGCTAGTTACTTTGCTGAGCAAGAAGCTTTAAAAAAACTCCTATCAAAACAGCTGTAACTGGAAGTTATCAATGTCAGGCCTTACATGTTGTATAAACTGTGCATCTCCAAAAATTGCTGTGTTTTGAAATATTGTTCTGGGATGCTGTTTCAATAGCTAAGATATCATAATAATGAAGAAATACTCCTGAGTAACCAAACCCACTTTTAAGTGCTTTGGTTTCCCATAGAATTTTTTGTCAATAAAGTTATCAAGCTTGGGGCTAGCACCTCGCACAGTTAAAGTTGTAGATGTGGTGTGATGGGTTCATATCTTATACTCAAAAGAGTTCTGTATGATTTTTTTTAATTTTTTTTTTTTACTCAAAACCAGCACTGTGATGCACAAAAAAAAGAGTGGGTTTCAATTTCTAACACTAAAGGATATAAGAGGGACAGAAGAAAATGGTTTTGATTTTCAGGGTACTATTGAGCTTCATGGGCAGGTGCTTGTAAATGGGTACTAGTTTTTCTACAAATTTAAGAATTTCTGGAAATAATCATATGTAGCTGAGCATTAGCACTGCTTGATATTCTGATAAATGAAACTGCCCTCATGATGATGCTTTTGAATCTCCACCATAGGAGACGTGGGCTTACTGGCATGTCTGCACTATAACCCGTGTATCTAACCCATACCTTTTTGCTGTAAAAATTGGAATAGAAGCCTTGCAATTCATCTGAAATATGTGCCAGGGCTCCTGGTGCATAAGAATAGCCTGATGGAGCTGTATGTGAAGGAGGAGAAGCTTCTGAACTTTTCAGTAGGGGGTTGAATGTATATTATGGCAAATAGATCATTTTAAATTAGTGTTCTGTACATTTAGGATAGGGTGTATTTTTACTCCTGGATAAATTGCCTCTGAACACAATTCAGAAACCCAGTCTTAGGCCTAGCAATGAACATTTCAAAAAAGTAAATTAATATCTTCACGGGGAAGAAATACGGTTTGTTATGGAATCACCTGCAATTGCCACTATAATTATGGCTTTGTCAGTATTTCTGTGAAAACTATTTATTAGGAGTTCTGGAAAATTATTCTTTCAGAATAAGCTGTAATGGAGTGTGCAGCTTTGCAGGCTACGTCTGAGCCCGAGGTCTGTCCTGCACGTGGTGCTCTGAACAGACAAGTTTGACTTTTCTCCTGTGAAAGGTCATACACGAGTCACTGGGAGATTCCCAGAGATGCTGACTTTTCTCTTTAAGTAACATTTTTAATATCTTAAGCAGGGAATCATCATGCTTAGGATGCCTCTGGCAGAGGTCTGTTCTTGCTGACAGCATCAGTCCCTGGAACGCAGGTCGTGCCCCTTCCTGCAGGGCTGGCAGTGCCAGAGCAGGGGGGGAATTGGCCTCTCCTCATGGGCTTGGCAGTCCCAGGTGAATGATTGGACTTGGTGACCCTGGAGGTCTTTTTCCACCTAAGTGACTTGGTGATCCTGTAATTTCTTTGCTTCCCTTGCAATAAAAGGTGGCAAATCTGCAATTAGCAAACTGTTGCTGTATCCACTGGCACAGCAAAGATATGTAATTCAGTTTCAGTATTTTCCTCAACACTGGTGCATATAGATTAAAAGGGTAGTAGTTGATGCTCTAAATTACAAAAATAAATTTAATTCAGACTTCAAAGTTAGTTATTAGCCCAAGAGACCTATATAAGTTTGACAGGAAGTTTTAATATATTAATAGGATGCTATTTTACCACACTGACTTTCTGCTCCAAAATGGTGACTTTAATTTTTATCTCTGTTTTCTGAAACAGCCTTGTGGTTCTGAAGAAGTTCCGAAACTAATAGAATGAGAATTGGGGTAAAAATAAATTATTAATAAATAAGTAAAACAAATAAGGTTCAATAAATGAGATGGAAAGCCAGACCTAGTCAAAGAAGGGTACTGGAAGTGTTGACCAACTCATAGTTAGTGTGAGAAAACTGATGTCTCACAATATTCTTGTAATGGGAACTAAATTAAAAGCAGGAAAAAAATAATTAGCAATTTCAGAAAAAACAGTGATCCTCACTTGTTTAATCTGAAGTCAGGCAAGCAAATTTTAGTGAGCCGAGAGTGTTTGTCAGGATAAATATAGGTACAGATCCTGGGGTCTGGAGGTTAGGGCAGGGAGAAAGAGCCTTTTATCCCACTTCTGTGGGTTTTGTTTCAGGGAGTGAAGAAAGAAGAATTAAAATTCTTGCACCCCTCTAACAGAGATCATTATGTGTCAGCCCAATGAAGCAGTTCTTTCATTCCAGAAATGTAAAGTTATAAAGACATTCACAAGTACAGTTTTACTCCTCAGCTGGTGATATCATTTGAGTGTTACCAAAAAGAGTGTTAATGAGTGATTAAAAATGGGCATAATTTAGTTTTTAAAAGTCCTACTCACTCACAATTAGCAGTGTGTTTATATATTAGTACAGCTTAATCACATCAGGAGGAGAGGATTTTAACTGAGAGGAAAGGAAATCCTAGGGATGATTTTTCAAAGCAGATGTGAACATATATTCTCATTTTAGGGATTACCTAAACAAGACAGGATTCATTGATGCTGTAACTCTGGCTGTGGAGTGAAGATGGGCAGGTTCTAGATTCTGACAGTGACTCAATGGTTTTTTTAAAGGGTTGTTCCAAATCATACAGAAATTACAGGCGTGATGTGTCAGTCGTGGAGTAATGTCTGTCATTAGCATGAAGTTGGCAGGAGCTCAAAATAGATTATTATAATGGTCACTTTTGGCCTTAAAAATAGAAAAATGTAATACTGTTCTCTGTATTCATTCCTGGTACAGAAACTCTGAATTCCGAGCTCTATTTAGTCTTCAGAAGTACCAGAAACTGGATATTTTTTCCATTTCTACTCATTGCCTGTGAAGAACTGTGTTTTCTATCTCCTTAGTAGTATGTCTTGAGATCACAAATAATCAGTTTGTACAGCTTATCATTACCTCTAATCCTTAAATTACACTCACACTCTCACTAAAATCATTGCAAGTGGCTTTCATGAATACAGGAGGGCACAGCTCTGCAGAAAAATAGCGTTGCACTCATGAAGGAAGCACTTGGGAGGGAAAATGAGTCTTGTAAATGGCCAAGGCTACTTCCATGTTCTGTATACCTTGAGGAGCGTGTTTATTCTCTGGTAATGCCAGCTAAATAAGCAGCATTAATTAAGTTAATTAAGAGACTCTTAAATATGAATAAGGCTGCCATAACCTGAACTTGTAACAGAAGAAAGAAATGGAAGACAGAAAATGTTGGTTGAAAATGTAACATGAACATTTCTAGGGATAATACTTCAGAGTTTAATAGTTTGTATTCTGTTTTGTCATAGATCAACTAAAGACTGATGCCAGATCTGAATAGTGGCATTTTATACTCATTTTTTTAGGAGGGAGTGGGTTTAGTAATCCAGCTCTTACTTAAAGTGGGATGAAAAGATATTATGAATTTAGCTTAATTTCTACATGCTTCAGTTATCTTCAAATTTATTTAAAATCATGAAGCAGTGCCAGAATCCCACACTGTGTCATAGTAACCACGAACCAGTTCAAGAGATATATCCAACAAGCATTTAAAAAGTAGAGGACAGAATTACAAAAACATAGCAATGCTTTTTAAATACCTTTTAAATATAGGCAAATATTATTTTTAATATATAGTGAGCTATTTTAAATTTTTTTTTTTCTTTACACATTCTGGGAAATTTTAAGAGTAAAAGTGAATCATCTGTCATGCATGAAAGCACAACAATTTTGTCATAGTAGTAAAAAGAGAAAAAAATAAAGCATTTTAATGTAACATGTGCTGCTGCTTTTCTCCATTCCTGCTTCAGGGAAGAGTCAGGCCAAGCCTGACAGTAGATTCTTAGTAAAAGTGTGTAATTCTCTTCTTACAGGCATTCATTATTACATTTGAGAAATTTCATTTCACAGCAAAGGCGAAGAATCGTCTTAGGCATGGTTATCATGGTAATGCTTTAAAACATAGAGTGGCATTTGTGGTTTTTGCATATTCCTTTCATCTTCTGCAGAATGGGGTATATCCTGTGTGACTGCGAGTACCCATGGCAATTCTGTCTTCCTCTTTGATTTCCTAGGATAAACAGGAATTTGCAGAGACTGTTTTATACAATGGTTGGTTTAGTGAGTGTGGTGTCAATCAAAGATGAAGCTTCAATTCCAATATATCTGTGTTTACTAATGTTTCACTCTTAGAAGATGGAACTTCAAATGGGCATATACACATAATCAGTTTTCCTACTTTTCTTTCTTTTTTATAACTTTTTATACCATTATTGTCAAGATGTGCCCAAAATACAATGGAATCTTTTAAAAAGAAATTAAATCCCTGCAGTAAAAGCAGTCTCACCAGTTTGTAGAAGATTGTACTCAGTGAAGGATTGCAGAACTTGTGATGAGTGCATGCATACACGTATGTAGGGAGCTCTCCTCTCTCCACGTTATCCTTTCCCTGAGAAGAGATTGATAAACACAATTCCTTTTTTCCTCTGTGAAAAAAAGAATGGATGAGTTTCTCACTCCAGCCCAGGCAAATTTGGAATCTCATTTTGTGAGGCTCAGAGCCACGAGCTCGCAGACGTGTTCAGGCTTTTAACAGGGATTGAGGTAACCCAAGGAGCCAGAGCTGCTGCTGGTGCTTTGAGAAGTCTCTTGCTGCTGTGCCCCAGGCTGTTCTCCTCCTCTGCTGCAGCAAGAGTTTCCTAGGTTTGTTCTCAGAATTGGCAGAACTGCTTTCCTTAAATCAGGAAAAGCAAATTCCGTGCGTTTTGCTGGAAGGCCCCTCTACTGAAAAAAAGGCCAGTGAAAATACCAATGGTTCAAGGTCTGCCAGTCATAAGCATGTAAAGCAGAGTTTCAAAAGGTACCAGCAAACTGTAGCTGCAGGCAGATATTCCATAAAGCAACTTCTACACCTCTGTAAAATATTTATGTATATTTGAAATGAGCTTGTTCCTCATAATGAGGTATAAGTAGCCAACATACCTGCTTGGCTCTACTTTGCATTTTAACTTCGGAGGCTCTTTTAATATGAAATCAGATGCAGGTTTTTTTTGTCCCAGTATTAAAAAAAAAAAAAACAAGGGCAAATCCATACACTTTATCCTGCTATTAGATTATTTTCTTGACTTTCCTTTCAGCTCTTTCTAAAGAATTCACACTTCGAGTGGATTTAATTCTGGAAAGTTATCAACTTTATTGCATAACTGTGGGATATGCTTCTCTAAATGTCAGGTATTATCAGAGCACAGCACATTTAGAAGAACTCAGACTGTATAACCCCAAGGTTATATGTATTTAAATCTGACTTCATTACATTTTATACAAGACAGAATATCTCTATCCAAAAAGGTCTGTGAGGTTTTTTTTCTCCCATTACTTGCCACACTTCAAAATCAGTAGGAAAAAACCTTGGAAAGCAGAGCTGTGAGGGTGAGAGCTGCACAAAGCACTGACATATTGAAGTTGCATGTGTTTGATTAACAGTGAGATACAACACTCTGTTACTCGTCACGCCAAAAAATACCTCTTCAAGAACAAACTGATTTCTTCTCTGGTAGGGACTGTCAAAGGATTTAGTCACTCTCAGTGGGAAGGGAGAGTGTGTTTGCTGGAGGAGGGGAGAAAACCTCCCTTGGCCCCGGGTTGTGCCTTCTGGAGCAGCATTGGGAAGGGCAGCAGTGGCTGCTGGGGCAGGGCACAGGGAGGTGCAGTCAGTGGTGGTCTGAGGATGCTCAGCAGAGCCAAGAGTTCAGCTGTTGGGGATATCAGATGCATTTTATGTGTGATAGCAGAGCAATTTAACACCTGTTTCAAAACTGTGATTTTTTTTTTTTTTTTCCCTGTGTGTGAGGAATTTTAATGCTGAAAGGACACCTCTAGGAGTAGTCAATAATTGAATTTCTACCAGTGATTCTTTTTCCCCCAGGGCTGTAATATTGGGTTGCAGTGCCTATGATCCACTTTACAAACCTGAGTTCTGTTTACATCTGGCTCTTAAAAATGATTCTGAGAAAGGCATCCTGCATTCACATAGGATTCCAGTTGAAATTAATAAAAATGTAGACCTCATGGTGGAGTTAACTTCAGTAATGTCCATATGAATCTTGATGCACAGGTGCTTAGCTGAGCCACAGAACAAGCAGCATGGTTGCTTAACCTGCACGAGTGGTCTGTAGCTGCAGAGTAATAGCTGGTTCTTTTTCTGCCTTGTTCTTCTTTTTTTTTCTTTTTGTGTATGTGTGTGTGTGGTTTTTTTGTTTGTTTGGTGGGTTTGGTTTTTATGGGTTTTTTTTGAGCAGTTGCTAGAAATTAGACTGTTTAAACAGTTGCCTGTTTTCATTCATCATCTCTTTTGTTTTTTCTTGCATGAGCCTGCCTGAAAGTCTTGAGAAAATGTATGACCCAAAAAAAGAAACAGATGCCTTATGCTGAATTTTGTACAGAAAGAGAATAATGGGAGCAAGCAGAGAAAATCAGTCAAATACCGCAGCCAGGGGTGTGAAAGCTGAGTAGGAATTGCACTGCAGATGGGCTGGGTGATCAGGAGAGCACCACGCTTCCCCTCCTGGCACTGTGGTCATCCCTCCCATAGCACTCACTGAAAGTATGGGAAAGGAAAAACAAGAAGAGAGTTGCTGCTAACTTGGGTTTTCTGTCAGTCTGTATGTATGGCATGGCTGGGATGCAGGACCAAGCATCTGGGATGTCCCCCTGAGTGAAGGTAAGGAGTCCTGAGAAAGTGCTTCAACAGAAAGAAAATAAAAAGGAGGGAAAAGTCAATCTGTCTGTTGGAGAGAGGAGGAGCTGCTTATAGCAGTGAAGGTTCAAGTGTTGTCTCTTCTGCCCCAGTGTTCAAAAGCAAGGTTAGCTGTGACCTGGTTAACCTGAGAAATGCTTAGATTAAGATAGGGAAAGAAGAGATTAGAATTGCCCTCCTGGCCCTGATAAAAATTGCTGTAGGGAAGTACCTGAGGTAAAGTAATTGTGACGATTTTTAATCTCTGAAGACATACGGAAGATAGACAAGATTTGTAAAACTGAAAAGGGCAGAGTGGTTTTCCCTCAAAAGAGAGAAAATAGGAGTTTTTTTAGGAATTTTGGTGGAGAAGTTGAGTAAGATTGATTTTTTTTTAAGAGAGGAGTTAAACTGCTTGAAAATACCTAGAACTTAACAAAGAGTAGGTAACTGCCAAGATCCATCTGTAAAGTTCAAATCATAACAAATCATTTTAATTCCTCTGCAGTTGTACAGAAAGCCTGGTGAGTAGATAAGGAGTGAGTGGCCATGGTGTTGTCACCTGGGAGATGAGGAAACATGGTCTAAATGGGACCACCGTAATTAAAAGCAGATTGCAGTTCTGTGCTTGGAGGGAATGCTGGCAAATCAATGGTTCACTGTCAGAAAAGATGGATTTATATCTCACAGGGCTCTGGCCAGAGACCAGTAACATTTAGTATTTTGATAATTTGGATAATAGAGCAGGGAATACATTTATTTAAATTACCAGATGATATCAAAGTGGGTTACCAGCAGCCTCAGGAACAAAATTAGAATTGAAAGCTATATGAAAAAATTGGAGAAGTGATTTGTATATGCACGTTTCAATTCAATAGATACAACTGCAAGCTCTTACTAGGGAATAAACCTAGTAAACAAATACATAATAGGCAGTGTATTGTAGTCAGTAGTATTGTATAAAAATATATGGGGATATGGGTCAGGGAACAAACTGAACGCAAAAGTAATGTCCTACTCTTTAGGAAAAAAAAAGAAGTAGTATCACTCTTTAGTGTTTAAGCACCTGTTTTCTGTAGGACATGGGAAGTCTTGAAAAGATTATCTAGGTCAAGAAAGAATTGGGTTTCCTTAGCCTCAACAAGAGAAGGCTGGGGATACAAGTCTTCAAATATGTAGCAGCTTCCTGTGTACAGTGAGATGATGAACATTTTTCTTTTATATGATTTTATGGTGGAAGATAAGGATTAGATAGATTAATTTGTAGCTGAAGAGATTTTGGCTCGAATGAAGAGAAGCACTTGTACATCATAAAACAGTTAAAAGACAAAGTAATTTTTTTAGAAAATTTGTAGTTTCCTCATTTGGATGCTTTTGCAACCTGATCAAACCAATATCTTCTCTGTGCTTTAGTGGCAGCTCGTTCTGTCTTGAGGTGAGACTGTGCCTGGTTCTCAGTCAGATTTTTCTCCCGTTTTTCCATCAGGCATTGATATTTTGGATACTAAATCCCACACTGCTTAGTATTGCAGTCCCCTACTCAGTCTGTTTCAGTGCAGGAGATAATCCAATAACAGGGAAAGTCTATTTACGCACATCTTTGAGACTTAACAAATTCCCTTTTCCTATTGATTGCAAAACCTGTTTAGGTTGCATTAAGTATGACCAGAATGTTGATAAGCTCTTCTGCATTACCAGGCACGGTGGAAAAATTCCTGGTTTTTTATTACACTGAGCTCTCTTCTTGTATTAGCATGTTATAGAAATGCATATAAAGCCAAATCTGATACGGTATGGAAGAAAACCACATGATTGGTAAAATCAGGTAAATAGAGGAGTAAAAAAATTGTCCAAAGAGTAATTTAGAAGATCATGAAGTAAACACTGTTTACCTTCAGATCTAAGTGGAAAACTTAATTTAAAGCTAATATTCTGTAATGAAAGTTATTAAATTTTCTGGTATCTTTCCTACTGGAAAATTACATACAGAATTTGCTATATTGATAGAATATAGAATTATAACTTAGTTTTAGCTGGCTCTGATTTTTTATTACTTAAAAATATTTAAAATGAAGTTACACATGAGAAGTCCACTCAAGAATGTCAATTTTCAGGCTTTTTTTTGCCTTTTAAAAAAAAAAAAAAAATGGGTGTTTTGACAATTTACACACAGCAATTCAGTACTCAGAATTAATTTCATGCTCATTTTATTAGAAGTGGAATAATTTGTCAGTGTTAGAAAGTTTAAGTTGACTTGTAACCTAGTGCTAAGACACTGCACAGAACAGACTACTCTCAAACCACTTTATTTCCCACAATGTATTTATGGAATATAATGCACCTCTTTGCTGTGTGATAAATACTTTTGAAAAGTGTGTTATTATCAGCATGGAACAGAATAGATAACCTTGCTGGATACAGTCTTGCTGTACAAAGCATTGCAGTGTCTTTATCTCCTATTCGTGTTGCAGAGCTGCAGTCACCAGTGGGGTAATTGCTCCAGAAGTTCTGTCAATTTTAGTGTTACATGCTACAGCTAATGATGGTCTAGTGGAGATTCATTCAGCCAGGAGCTATGCCAGAAATGCAAATGGGGCTTTGAAAGGGCCTGCTTGGGAATAATGGAAAATGCAAGTTCTCCTGGATAGAAGTAGTGATAGGACCCTGGTTTGAGTCCAGTTAGATCAGCTCCACCAGAGCCATGCATATGTAAAGAGAACAGTCTTCTGTGGGAAGCTCCATCAGTTATTAATGGGAATGGATGATGAGAGAGTCAAAACTTCTTCGACCAAAGCAGATCATTAGCTGCCTGATTAACTTTACTTCTGAAGTACTGATAGAGAAGTGTCTGCTAAGAGGAAGAGCTCAGTAGCATTTAGTTACACATGCCTTAGCTGTCAGGTACCACTGACCTAATTGGAACAAAAAAAATATATATATGAGAAAAAAAAAAGTGATATCTAATAAGTTCTTAATAGACCCTTATAAATTCCTAACCCACTAAATGAATATGAAATTAATCATATAACTTGCACCTACCTATAAACCACTAGCAGGCTGCAGAGGTCTGGCTGTGTCCTCTATTACCTTGGTAGTGCTGTGCTTGTGGGGTGTGTTGCTCTTACTGATGATCATACCTAATACTGAAAAAGAGAAGAGAATGATCAGTTTTATAACAAGTATTAACTGTTAGGGTCACATTTAGTGCCATTCCCATGTAATTCATATATATGCCTGTGTTCATTTAATATTAGCTGGAATGGGAATGGTGCATAGTTAAGGTGACTCCACAGACTCTTATGAAACATTTATTTGTTAAATGGAAACCTGCAGTCTGTGTGTGAAACAGATGCCTGAAATGGCTCTTTGTGAGGATGTCTGTGCTCTGAACCAGTGAGCACCACAGAATTTTGTTACTGAATTCAGTCAGAGAAGATGCAGACCTTGAGGAAGTATTGGCCAGTTACACCACTGAGTCTTGGGCACAGAACCAAATGTAAACCACACCTGCACCCCATGAGAGGGTGGATTTACTGTAAATCCTATCCCTCCTTTACATCTACAAAGCTTTGATGCTTGCATAGTCTAACACAGGGTTCTCATCCTTGAAAGAATCCTGGATCAACATACATGATTCTGTGTATTTCTTTTTTTGAATCTCAGCTTCCTTATGGAATTTATAGTTCTTACAAGTAAAATTTAATTAAAGGGTGTCAAGTAAGAGTCATTCAATCTGCAGCACCATTTTTAGTAAGAGAAATTCTGTAATGATTTTGCTAAATTGATGATAAATTTCTGTAAGGGGAGAGGAGCTTTCAGGGAACTTGATGGTCAATATACAGATCAAAGGGCTGTTCTCCCTCTTGAAAATGTGACCTATTGTGCATCTCATGACAAATAAACCACATTTTAAAAAACCAAAAAACAAAACCAAAAGACAAAAATATTTTAAAAGAGGGTTTAGATGTTCAAAATGGACATAGTGCAGTAGTGAACAGAGGTTAGAAAACATTACGGCAACTGAGAATCTGGCCAGTGGATTATAATCAAATAGCCACTGCTTAGTTAAAAACCTAAGCTGCTCCATTTGATTCAAGTCATTGTTATTTTTAAAAGGACACAAATGTGAATTTTACTAGGTAGTTCCTTGTATTAAAGATACTTAAACAATTTTATAACCCCCACTACTTAAATTAAAAAAATAATTGATCTGTTTTTACTCATTATGTACCGAATCATTTTAGGTTTAATCATTTCATTATGCACACTGAATTACAAAGAAGATGAATTAAATATCAAATAAGCGGTTATATTATGGAATTTGCTCCACTTGAGTATGTGACTGGAATATAAGCACTTTATATAGGTGTTTGATGTAAAATCTCTTGAATTTCATTGTTTTGATTAGCATGGCTTTAGTGCATGTGGAAAGGGCAATGAGAACAATTTCTGTGGTCTTATGTGTCACTTTTATGGAGGTGTTTGAATGCCTAAAGATGCAGCACCAAAGATGGTTTTTAAGAATCATGCTGGAGGTGTGCATCTCATTGACTTATTGGTATCTCATTGACTTAATCTGACACCTCAATGCATCCATCTTTAGAAGGTTTAGGATTCTATTCCCCACATATCTTATATGCAGAGAAAGCACTAAAATTATGTCAAATATGGCCACAAGACAACGTTGATGTTATTGCTGTCCCTGCAAGAGAGCTACAGCCTAGAATAAGCTGTTGGAGTTATAACCTACACCCATGGGCTGTTGACTACTTAGTTTTTATCTCCATGAACAAAGAACTCTTTAGGGTTTCATGGTGCAAATAACTGAATATCTGAAGTTTGATCTTTACTTAAAAATATATGTATGTGTGACATACTGTGAGCATATATGTCAATTTAATAGTAGTGCATATTTAAATTAACTGCTTAGTTGTTTCTGGATACAAATCACACATTAATGAACTAAACAAAGTTTACAGAGGTCAGTAAAAAGATTTTCCTCATAGATGTATTTTCCTAGCCACCTCTTTTCAGAATACATCCACATCAAAGGTGGAAGCGATCAACAGCATTAGGCAGTAATCTGTTTTTATCACTACCTAGATTCTCTTAACAGATTATTTCTTGTGTCAGGAGTAGTTTCCTTTCATGAAGTTCATCAGCACAGCTTTTTTAAAAAAAAAATTGTTCTATTCACTGAGGCAGAGACTTGGAAAAGAAAAATGTCCCTCTGAAGATCGCATTCATGATCATGTTCAACTCAGTAGGTACGATGAGAAATATATTTGAAATTAAGCCTGCTGACCAGAAAAACATTGCAAAATGAAATTTCTATGTAATAAATCATAGAAAGACATGGTTTGTTTATCTAACATTTTTTTTTTGTATTTCCCTGAAATTACTAGCTTTCTCACTGGCATTTTGGGATCACAATAGAAGCTGAGAAAATGGGCAAGTGCTCTGTCAGGAGGTTTTGAAAATTGACTTGTGGCCCACAAGTGGTGTTAAAAGAACAAATCCAGCTGAGTCCTTAACTTGATGCAGTGAAGCTGGAACAGTTTTGCCATTCTTTAATAAGAACTAATATCTGATGCAATTCAACGAGTGGTCTGATATGTTCTATGTACAACCAGAGCAGAAAATAGTTCTCCAGGAAATATTCAACATCAAGAACAAAAGTAGTAGGCACAGCTTTTTTAAATAGAACAAATGTTTTGCAAAAACATTCTACAAAGGAGAAGGATGAACATAGATTTAAAAAAAAAAAAAAACATGGAAAGAACCCCCCTCAGCCACCTTCACTCTATGAGTCACTTCCCCCTACAAAACAGGGAAATAAGGCAGTGAGGTATCAAGCCTACTCCTTCATCACTGGAGTCTGGAATTGCTGCTTCTCATTAAAGCGGGGACAAGTACCTTCATGGGAAGCCTGTGCCATTCTATTAGTACAAAATTACTTTCCCTGAAGGAAAAGGGTCAGCCTGACCCAGGTCATTGCTTCAAAAATGTTAAGGCAGAGTTTTCATTCACTTGAAACACCACTGTACAGCATAATTGAATCCACCATGCAAGTGGCTATCAGTGGGGATGGTTGGCACTGTTTGACTTGTAAGAAGTAACACATAATCCTGTGGCTCAAAACTGTATCCCAGAGCAAATGTTCAAAGACAAAAACAGTGCTTTTCACCTATTTTGATGTCCTGTCTCACAATCCTTTTCTCACAGCCCACTGTATGGCAGGGGTATCTCCCATATGCATGCTGCATGAGGAAACCATCCCATCTTTCTCACAGAAGAGGCATTGGCCCCCTTCCTGGCTCCTTGATCACCAAAATGTTTCCTGACTGCCTCTTCTCTGACTGGGCCAACAGGACAGTGGGGAAAGCAGATAAATCTCCTGGCTTTGGCATCTCTCAACAGTGCTGAAAGGAGCATTGGATAAGTGAATTTCCGTAAATGAGAGTTAGCAGTTACTTTGGTACAGATAGAATGAAAGAAAGATCTTTTAAAATACATACATAGAGTTGAAATACCTTGAAGTAGGTGGCAAAGACTAGACCTTTATGTAACTGTCCCAGAGAAATGTTTTAAGCTGTCTTTGTTGCACATCACTCTTTAAACCAAGCTTCTATCTCAGGCTATGAGGAACACTGATAGTGTGACAGACCTAACAGATCAAATGGTTGAGTCCACTTTTTAGAGAAATATTAAGATGTGCCCCTTTATTATCCAATTTTTATGTTCCTTTTAAGTAAGGACAAATCTTTTTGGGTATTTGAGCATAAAAGGTTTAGCCTGGGGTCTTAGGCAATAAATTAATGTTCCAGTGAAGGCAGTCAACCACCTGCACAAATTTAGCCTTTATAATTCTATTTATTGTCTGCAAATATAGCACCAGATTAGATGTTTCCTGGAGAGATGAGTTTGGTGTGAGGTATTCATCACTTTGTTACAGCTTCTTTGAGATCACCATGAAGTACTCCCTTGTACTAAATGAATAGCTCTCTTATGACCTTTTAATCACTCCGTCATGAAGAGGTCTTTTACTTGCTACAGGAGTCTACTTCATGATACCTCCATCAAAGGGACTGTAATATCATAAAATGGCCACAACAGAGACCAGCACAGAAATATGGCACAATACAAGAAAATTAGTGAAGGTAGTAGACCTAGTTGGCTGCAAGCAGCATCATGGCTTGCTAGTGGGAAGTGCTGGAGGGGATAACTGGCTGTGAGCTCAATTGTTGGGAACTGCACCTGGAGGTGATATTTTGCTCAGTTTTGTAACAGGGTAGTGGAACAGAAGGGGAACAGTGTTAGCCTGTTAGCAGGGCCAGCAGCACCAAAGAAATCATGGTGATGTGGGAGATGAATAAGGCATGACCAAAAAGGAAGTTTAAAGATGAAATTTAGCTGTAGTGATACTTGCTGAACTTACTCTTATAGAAAAGATTTTTTTTTCATGCTGTATTTAAAACATGAAGATGCTGGAGTTCACACTGCAGTGCAGAACTGATGTAAGAAGGGGAGAAATCTAAATTGTGGTGTTCAAATTATTTGAAGGGTTTAAACAGGGTTTCTAGAGAATGTCTTGGGAGGATGAAATCCTGGCTGTCTTGGTTGCCTGGAATCATAAAGGCTTGATTGCAGTACAAGAATATTTTAAATACATGGATTTCGAAAGTAGTTGTGAAAGCTGTTCATAGCTCAACCTACAGGCAGATAAATACTCTAAGAGAAACAAACAGTCATTTTATTGTGAAAACTCTATAAAAGGCTAAATAAGGAATTTGATTCCATTAAAAACCCTTCCCAGTAGCATACAAAGATTCCCTGGACTCTCCAACACCCAGAGTTACTGTTAAAGGTGTCTTGATGTCACTGTGGGAGACTAGCAGAGAAGAGGACTTATCACGAGAAACACCCACTGCATTCCTGCTTTTCCATGTGTCATATCCACACTAAGCAATTAATGATGATGGTAACCACAGCAGAGAAGGACAGGTAGTTCATGTACTCAGGTACTGAACTGTCAGATTCCTTAGAAAACCGTTTTTCATTCATGTCCTCGATCCTCCAAAAGAGAAAGGCTCTAGGTGCCAATCTGTTCTGCCTGAATTCATTCATCAGTTCCCTGAGCCTGTGTGTTCCAGCCACCATGCCCACACACTGCTGGTCTGCTTACTGCTTTCCCTCCCTGCTGCCTCTTCTCCTTTAATCTGATCCTCTTCATTTCCAGCCCTTTAAGGGTCTCAGCTCTGTTTTGTTCTGGATTTGTTCTTTCTTTTTTTTATGTCTCTTTTTTCCCATCCTGATATTTTTAGCCCTATCTTTTTTGTCTTCCTTCTTTCATCTTGCATGCTTGCTGGTTTAGCCATCTGCTTCCCTCAGCCCAGTTTTCTTTTCCATTTTCCCTTTGCATTTCTTCAGACCCACAGGCCATTTATCTCATTGCTTCTCCTTTCTCCAGCTCCACAGGGTCTTTTCATCTCCTCATGCAATTTGTAAGCAAACAGCAGACGAGCATCCGGTATCTGCTTCCTAACTGCTGCCTGAGTGAGTCAGATTGTCTGGAGAAGAAAAAGAGATATTGAGACTGTAGTCTTAACTTCAAAATTGACTCATCACATGCTTTGATTTCCTTTTGTATCCTCATCATTTCAGGGCACCTTCAGTTCTGTTCAGTTTTGTGCTCAGAACCTGGGCATTTCATTTATATGGAATGTTAATTTTGAAAGTATTTTCTCAATAGCTTTTTTAACCATTTTTTTTTGGCATCATATTTCGCATGAATCAGTTTATGCACGTTTTTGTAAATATCACAACATGTAGAAGTGTGTCTCTTCAAAACAAGGTGGTGTTTTTTCTGCATTTGGCAATTTTCTCTTTAGCAATCTGTTTGGGTAAATACAGTGACTCACTGTGGGAAAAACTGAAAATAAAACCAAGTCTTAATTCATTCTTCCACAGTATCTCAAAGAGCAATTAAACCATCTCAGAACACTCTGAGGAAACTTGATGCAGCTTTGCCTTTAAGAATCAGTTTTTTAAAACATATTTTAAGTTAACAATTTTTAGTATGTGTGGAGGCACTCAATCCAAATTCCCTATGGAGGATGCTTCTTGTATGGGATATGAGTAATTCATAGGACCCTGTAAAGAGATCAGACTGTCTAAAGTATCAGGCATATTCAAGTACTTAAATTCATATTTTTTTAAGACAGATTTGGATTCTCAGCTGCATTGACCAGAGGCAAGCACCCTCACCAGTCTCATATTTCCATGAGAGAAAGTTCTGGTTGTGTTGTCAGAATTTATATCTTTTATTTCCCCTTATGCTTTTCCCGATCAAAATACACATGCACACCATGAAGCTGTCTGGAAGTCACTTCAGGAGAACAGAAGTTTCTATAAATCCCCCAAGTTTTACTCATAAAGTTCGAATTTTGATCACACTGACTATGAGTGTGAGCATATGCTTGAAAAGGATGTGCACATACCTGTGTATCAATACAAAAAAAAAATGCACGTATTATGCTTGAGGCTTGAGATTGACTAGTTTCACTGTCATGTAACAAGGATTTCAGGGAAGTCATTCCTGTTTTTTAATGCTGCAGGTGAATAAGCCAGAAAAAAAACCATATACATTTTTGTCATAAGTCATCCATACAAGACTCAAGGAACACATTTTACGTGATAGTGTAACTAATCGAATTTCAAATGGCAGTGATATGTGAGGCTTTCAGACGTGGCAATGCAGAACATTCTTTCTTGAATAATTCACTCCTCTGAAGTTATTAGATATTCAAAACCGATTGAGTTGCATATCCAAATGATTGTCTATCAGCTGTTGATGTAGGCGAAGAAAAAGAAGTTTCTGCATTTATTCTGAACTGTGATTTGCATCATGTTACTCTTGGTTATATGAACTGAGTTTAATTGATTGTGATTTAATTTACATTCTGCAGTGGATGTCTTTTTTGTGATATAATTAATCTTATTGAAAAATTATATGTGAACAGTGGAGGCTCTAACAGATTTTCTAGAGGTGCTTTTTTGTTTAGGCTTCCTTGACAGCCTTTTTTCTTACAGATAAATTACGTGTCTCGAAATGTCTCGCCTTTATATTTATTTTGGTTTGGCAGCATAGAGTTGTTATGGCTGGCAATATTTCATACCCCAAAGTATTAATGCTAATCATAAATTACTACCAATGATATGCAGTGGTTCTTATCAATCATGAGAAATAATCAATGCTGATTGAAAGAAATAAATACGATGCTTTTCAAAGTTATAACCTTGTCATATAACTTCAGTGCTCAAATGCATCAAGCTCTATTAAATTAACTCTGCAATTATATACAGAGTTTTCAGAAACAAGATATTTCACCAGAAGTGCCAAAATTGTGCAAGACTATATAGAGATTTAGACATCAATAATGGCAAAATTTACCTCTATTTTTTTTTGCTTCCAGAATTGGGTAGAAATAATAGGATTTACAGGGTGGCAGTTCATCATCTCAGTATTACAGACTCTTCAGTTGAGTGTTTCTAAGAGTTTACTCTGAAACCTGTTGAAGAAAAGTATTTAAAATGAGTAATCCCACAAACTTAGTTTCAGATGTAGGAGGTCAGACAAAGCAATCATGTCAGTTCTTTCTGGCTGCATGAACCATGAGTTAATGTATCATTAGCTGCAGTTTAAAATTCAGGCAAACTGAAAAGTTTTACTGGATTGTGTCGAAAATTCACCATTTTTGGAGTTAAATTCTGTGCCTCTCTCTACCCCCATATATAATCAATAGGGAATCAGTCATTAACTCATGTGGCTTAACTTATTGACTCTAACACCAGGAAAATACCAATTAAATGCTACAGCTCCAAGAGCAAAAGGTGCCACTTCACTGGTGCGTGGTGTGAAGCACTTCTGGTGTGTATCCCAAAGTGAGCTGAGCTTTGGTATCAATGCACAGTCTGAGGTCTCACTGTGTTTGTTGCCATGGCATGAAATCAGCAGAGTTCCAATCTTTAATCAATATTATTTTCATGAACATGCAGAGGCTGTCACTTATTGGTATAGTGTGTGGTTTTTCAAACTCTTCACTACTAGCACAGGTGTTATCCAGTGGTTTCATGTCCCTCTGTGGCTCAGAATTCAGTGCTGCAGAGCTCTCTCATCACTTTTTACACACCCAAGGAACCAATTACTTGAAAGCCAACTATGGCCATGCCATATTGAGCTGTTTAATCCCATTTAACAGCAGTTCCTGTGCTGGAGAACACATGGAGTCAGACTGGAAAGGCAAAGGGGGAACATTTGAGGTGAATGATAACGGAGTTTTAGAGAGGGTTGGATTTCACCATAGTGTTATTTGTACCATTAACATTATTAATTTATTTAGCACATAAATTGCAAAATGGATGGAAGTTTCATCCAGCAGCTGTGCTTTGCCTTTGGCAGTAGTCATGCTGCTCCTAATTTAATCTTATTAACTCCCTCACAGGTTTTACTAATGGGGTGCTGAACATCTTGCAATACAAAGATAAGAAAGGAATATATCTTTTTTATTGTTTTGTGATCAGCACATTAGATACTGATTCCATTCTCTTTGCACTGCAGTCCCAGCAAGGTCACGTGTCTTAAAGCTCATAAAAAGGAAATAAGGAATAGGAGTTGGTTGTGTGAATGTTAATCTGTTTTTTTGGGAGAGCAAGAAGTTGCTGCTTGGAATCCTGATAGCATAAAGTAGAGACTGGCCCCCACCTACTGTAACTCATTTGCTTTCTGCAGACTTCCCACAAAGGAGGAAGTTTGGCCAGAAATAATCTGGTGTTTTCCAAACTTGTAGCAGAATAAGGAGTTTGTACGTGACATTAAAGACCTGCTGAAAGCCTTTTCTCATTTTCATTGCTGGAAATCTGAATTAAACCACTATTCTCTGAGCAAAATGGGTAGTAAAATATCACTAACTAGAGGAAAAGTAATTTCACTAATTATTTGCATAATTTATATAACTATATACATAGATTTTGTATAATTTAGTATAATTTGTATAGGCTGTGGTTTTTGTATGGGGAGTGAACTTGAATATACGTTAACTTACTGAAAATATATAATACAGGGTTTTTTTCTGGCCACAAGCACACTGTATTTATATCAGTAATCCCTTCAAAAGATCTCCATAACCCTCCTGTGCTTCATTACGTCCACTCATATTCTCTCCACTCTGCATCTGGTCCTTGCTCATTATTTGTAGCTCATGGCATGTTCTGCAGGTTCCATTTTTCTTCCAAGGTGCTTTTATCCAAAAGGCAAAATAGGAAGCAATATATGTTTGCATTTCTTTTTCTAAATTGTATTTTTGAGCCTTTAGTGAAGGTTTCTTAAAAATCTGGATTTTTGAATGAGATTCTGTGTGTTGTTGTGTGTGGGTACTTCATTTCATGAATGGCAGATGAATGATTGGTTACTTTTTGCTCGGCCTTCTAATCACTTTACCATGGCAAAGGCTTTTGGTTCAGTTTTCAGCATAAGTAGATTTTTTCAGTAATTCTTCAAATGCTTAATTCAACTGTGGAAAAGAGGATAAAGGCAGAATCCTACTCCTGTTGCTGTTTTTCACACTGTGCGTGACAGTCAGTAGCTCCTGTGGCTGGCACCCACCGAGGCAGTCTGGAAACGTGCCAGACCGTTTTACTAACGTATTATGAAAGATCTTCAGAAGTGAGAAGGGCCACGGATGGATGGAGAAGTGAGTGTCCTTGGCAAGATGTGTTCCTGTTTACTTCCCTGCTTCACTGTGTCCTGTCCCCTGATTTCTGGGTTCGCGTGCATTTTGTGATATGTACTGTAATGCAGGTTATTAATTAGGAAGGATCACTTTTAGTTTTAGGTAGTCCTTTTTTTTTTCAGCAGGGCTTAGGAGTGTTTGTTTCTCCCTGACACTGTCTCTCATCTATAGATGTGGTGGCCTGAAGAGATAACTGAGACAAGATTTGTGGGAAGAGGTAATATCTTTTATTAGGCCAACTGATGTAGCTGGAAAAAACAGAAAAGCTTTCAGGCACAGAAAACCTTTTCCAGGTTGGGTTCTCTCATAGCTTTGAACTGCCTAATAATTGACTTGTGCCTGTGAAGCAATAAAAGCAGTTTTTTTGATCTTTCTCTTTTTATGAGTAATACTGTTTGGGAGGCATCCATATATTGCAGGAGTTAAAACCGTACACAGCTAAGGTTGATAATTCACTTTCAATTCTGATTAAGTTCTTTAACTCATAGAGCAAGAATATAATCATTTTTCATTCAGACTAGTAGTCTCTTAAAATACTAGATTTTGTTTTGCATTGGATCAGAAGTGTAAATTAACACATAAAAATCTGATACCTCATTGATGAATCAGAGGGGTCTGCATGGTTTTGAACGTTATCTAAGAAACTGCTTCTCTTTCCAAATCAGGGTATGTATTTGGAGATAAGTGGGATGGGAATGATGACAAACACTGCAATTTCAGTTATTTAATGAGTCTCTGCTGCTTGTTTTGTTTTTTTTTAAACTGATGGGAAGGGCATGGCTTTTAAATAGTATCTTTGTTATTTGCTATGTACAATACAAATAGATATATATCTATGTTGTGTGTAAGACGGACCCCATTTGGCTGTTAAGCTTTGGAATAACTGAAAGTGTTACTGTGAGTGCTGAAATATTCAATGTATTTCATATATTCTCACCTTTTATTGTTCTTGCTCAGACTGAGTGCTTTTATGCACTGTGAGATGTCTTACTGGAACCTGAAAAGGGAATTTACAGAGTGCAGCAGCCCTGAGAACTGCAGAGATGAGTTCAGATTACAGGTGTCTGTTTGGGTAAAACAAAAATACTGGACGGTCACTCCCCTACCTTGCAAAAAGCCATGCTAGCAAGGAGGCATCATTTTTGCTCTAAATAAATAACACATGAAAGAATGTGATTGGTTTATAATACAGGAAATGGATAAAGGATGCATCAAGGTGTTTGGCATGCCCAAGCATTTTGAGATTATAGTGCTGCGAGGTTCTAATGTCATCAGCTGTCCTCTATTTCCCTGGAGCTGAGAGCTCTCAGCACACTGTACAAATACTGCTACTGAGGTTTTCCTGGCAGCTTTTTAGCAGGAACACTGTTCTGCTGAGAAATGTTTTCCAAATTACCCAGGGACAGTGAACTGGATATTTTCTGGAATGCATTGCAGAATTAGTGGAGTGTGTTTTGGCTGAGTGTATAAGGCATTATTTTCCTGCATCTTGTTGGGCTATGCATTGAGTTCCATGGCATTATTTCATTTTCAGAAACTGTAGAAAGAAAAACTAATTCCTTGAAAGGTAGAGAATAAAGGACACATGAAACTCAAAACTCAGTTGTTGAAAGAATCACACCGTCATCTAAATCTGTCGTCTAAAAGTTCAGATCATGATTGATAAGTGTGTTTTTTATTGTTGGCTGTTAGCTGAGTAATAGATTGTTATTTCAATACATTTTGACTGGAGCAATTTGTCTTGAAATACTTTTGTCACCTTTTTCTTTTAGGTCCTTTGTAATGGAGTTCTGTAATTTCATTTTTTTCATACACAAATGCAGCTAACTTTTTCAGTGTTGAACAGCACCAGATGAAAGCTTGTCATCAGTTTATAAACTGATGAAAGAATGAATTCAGAAGAAATGTTTAATATGCAGTGGTTGTTACCGACTGCATTCTGTGGCAAAAGAAAAATTAAATAAATTGTGCTGAGGGGGAGGTGTTGTACTGTCTGTCTGATCTAAAAAGCCATTTTCACAGTTCTTAACATTGCAGGGAACATTTTCCAGCTTATCATAATAGAAGCAGGCAAGTTATTTACTTGCCAGAAAGGCCTGAACCCTGGCAATCATACATGCCACTTGTGAAGTTAAGGCTCCTCACAATGCCCAACCTTAACATGTATAATTATTTTAATAAATTATACCAGGCCATTTTCCTCTTTTTGTTTTCCTTAGCTGATATGACAGTGCAGAAATTGCCATAATGCATTTAATATTTTAAAAGGCTTTGCTCTCCGACATTGCTTCTCTTAGAGGTGTTTTGTGTGTCCATATTCCTTTACTGATTCTCCTCTGTGCTTAGAAGATGAGTATTTTTCACTGCAACCTTTCTCCCTTTTCCTCAGTTTCACATCTCTTTTTTTGGTCAGTTGGAGAAATTCAATGTCCATGTTTAAATATTAGTCTTCATTCAGTCTTGATAGCGCCTCGGTTAGAAGGCATGGAGTACAAGAAATGTTTGAAAACATTTTGGAATAGGAATGATAGTGCTGTGGATTTGAATGTTGCACACAGTAGCCAGCCTTCTTATCTTTTTATTTGCATAAATTACCAGGGTTTTTTCTGATTAGTGCACATCCTACAAAACAGGAGTTGCAGGGCATAAGTCCCCAATGTCCTCTTCCACACAGGACACAACTGGTGGCCGTGTGGGAGGTTTGATCCTGGTGTTTTGAGGGTTGCTGATACTCCTTGCTGTGGGGCCAGGTGTTGTATGGTGACGTTGGGGAAGAGGTGTGTCCCAGCCACGGACACAGCTCTGTGCAGGAGGAAGCCAAACAGGTTATGCCTTTCTACAAAACTACAAGAGCTTCCTAAGCACTTACTATAAGAGCCAGACTTGAAAAAGAAAGATTTTCTACATCCTTTTTCACTGATTTCATTTCGATAGTGATTGTATTTCAGTGTGTGGCTCTCACAAGCAAGATGAATTAGGAAATTTCGTACTTGTAATTTATGCATGGTGTTTCTGTTAAGAACTAAACCTAACATGAGTAAATCGAGAAAAATGTCAGCATCCTGTCTGAAACTGACTTCACTGTAGTGTTGGTCTCCACTGGAAATGGAGCTCATTCAACTTCGAACACAGATATTAATGTTTCTGCATGAATGTTTGGACAGAAATGTTACACAAGGCGTGAGGAGCGTTTCCACATGACATATGAAATGTTGTTCTTGTTGTTACAGCATATTTTCTGTTTAAGCTGTCAGAATGACTTATTAGTTTAGCATTTCTTCTTGAAATATTTTCTGTCTAATAATTTATGCTTTAAATATTTTTATTCTAAATATTTATCATCTGTACACACATTATCTTTGACACAATTTTCCCTTTTCCCGCAAGGGCAAGAGACCCATTTCACTTCTTTGTAACTGGCCTTTAAAAGCTGCTGGCAAGTGCCCCTCTGGGTAACCTCTGGCAGTGCACACTCTGTGCAGAAACCACCATGATTTAACCATTTGTCTCTGTTTCAGTCACACTTCTCAGAAGAGGCTGGTACCTTGCATGACCAAAGTTTATCTTAAGCTGTAATATAAAGTCTAAAATATAAAAAAGTTTGGGGCATACTTAGTGATATATGAATGATTCTTACTGAAGCAACAGTTTTGATGTTAATAGACTTGGAAAATGGAAATTATTTTTGTCTCAAAGGGAAATTCTATAGAAGGGGTATTCAGCTGTTGCACAAGGTAGAGTTACTAATCTTAGAGAGACCCTTGTGGGATTCTTGCTGCATCAGCCACCAAGGATTTAGGGCATGCTAAAGTCTTGGCATTTTTTTGTGAACTAATAATAAAAAGGGAGACAGTGGAAGGATGTTTCAGATGGCTCAGTTATTGAATGGCCACCAGACAAAATATCAACCTCTGAAACCCTCTCATGTGCCATAGTGACAAATTCCAGTGGCTCTGTCCATGTATGATCCCCCTTTGCCTGTTCTCTTTGAAAGGTTCCCAGTGCAGAAAATATAACCTAAAGCGTTCCCAACACATGTATCCATGTCAAGGTTTTGGCTTTACAGCTGTGTCTGTTCCCATCTAACTGGGATTAGCCTGTCCAGAAATAAATCCTTCATGTGCCAAGCAGAGATTCTGTAATTGTAGACATCAAGCTGCAGTAAGTCTAGTAGATGTCATCTAATGTTTCTTTCTGACAGAAGGTTACAATTAAAAATAAGAGTTTTGCTTAGTTCAGTAATAACTAGTTGCAAATATATTTTATATTCCAAGACCATGAATTAATTTCAAATTATAGTAAAACTAACTAGCTAACATGTTATTTGCATGATCAAAGACATATAAAGCAATGAGTTAGGTTAAAACCGATCACTGAAGCCTGGAAGATAGCAAAATGTCTGTTATTCACTATCTATGTATAGACTAACATTTGACTTGAAAGAGAATGTGTAATAGTTTGCTTTGGTTTGAGCCCTTTGGTGTGGTGGTCCATCACATTACACACTGTAGTTGCTTCTCTGTTCCATTTGGAGAATCCTACAGGTTTTGAATCCAGAAGTCCCTGCTAACTTGTTGTTGAATGAGGAAGGTGTACTGAAAAATAGATCTTTGTTTTACCCAAAATGACAAAAAACCTTCAATAAACTTTTCCTGAAAAACAAAGGAAGTCAGCCAAAATCGGACCAAAACATATTTAAGGAAAGCCACAGCAGAGAGAGCCCCACTAAGTACAGAGATTTTCTGTTCTGTGAGCCATACCTGGGAGGTCCTTCAGGCTGTCCCTAGCAGGTGGTCAGAACAATACCATATGAGCCTGTATTGGTCTGCATTTCGAGTAGAATAACTGTGATGCCTGTGCAATCGCTTTGACACAGCTTGATGAAGAAATACAGAAAAAAAGGGTTTTTTTTCCTAATGTATATTCTTGGCAGGTTTTTATGGGTTGGGTTTTTTTTTTTTGGGGGGGGGTTGTTTTTGTTCTGTTTTTGGTTTTTTTTGAACAGGAATGCAGATTTTTCTGATTGGGACATTTTTTGTGCAGTTGTTGTACTGATAAAGTGTCTGGTTAAATTAACAGATGAATATGTGTGTCCTTCCTACAGCTTTTAAAACCTGGTTCAGGTCTATTGGTTATAATTAATTCAGTAAAACATTTTCAGTAATAAAGGTACTGGTGTTTGCAGGGGTTGAAAGACTGTGACTGCCCTAATGGTAGTCTGAATTTCATCCTGTATTTTGTCTTGTAATTCTTTACTTTTTCTTTTTTCTTTTTTTTTAACAGGTTTTTCATTATTCTTATACAGCTTCATACGTGATTTATAGCATACACACAAGGTAGGTCACATTGTTTTTTCCATACCATGTCATTGTCAGTGTCTCTATGCATGAGGTGATGCCAATGTGTTCAAGTAAAAATGTTTCCCCTTTTTTCAAGGGAAGTTTGGGAGTTAAACCCTCCAGAAGTAGAGGATTCAGTTTTACAGTATGCAGCCTGGGGCGTTCACGGACAGCAGCTGGTAAGCACAGTCATTAAAAATGTGTGGGCTGAGGCAAAAACAAAACTGAAAGCCTTGAGATAAGTTGTATTACATATTTCTTCACTATGCTAGTAATGCTCCTATTACACCTTTTAGGAGACCTCTATTTATTTATTTATTCTCTTATTAAAAAGATGTTTTTCCAGTCTGACCCACAGTAAGCAAATTGTACAATTGTTGAAAGAATCACACCTTCATCTAAAGATGCACTCAGGTGATTTTCAGGATAACCATCTTTATGGCTACTGTTACGTGGGAAGGAAAGTTAAAGGTGAAGAGAAGTTTTCTTTCAAGTGCAATATCAATGAAAACTGTGGGCAAAAGCAAAAGCTTGGCATCCAAAAGTGTTGTGATGGATACATGAAAAGTGATGTTTTCATTTCAGTATGAAAATTACTGCCAAGGTCAGCTGTGCTGCATTGAATTCATAATAATGAAGCAAGAGATGCTGTGTTTCTTGTACCATTTTTTTTCCCAGAAGTTTTACCATTTTTAATGAACATAAATCACCCATGATCATCGTGACCAACATCAATATGAGAAGAAAAAAATTGTGGTTTTAGAACAGCAATCTTTTTAAGCTGACCTGTGTTGGTAGTTGAAGGCAAGAGACTGATTAAATCTTCAGTTCTGCATAAGAAATTCAGATAATCCTTGTTACAGTGTTCTAATAAGCTCATTAATGCCCCCAGGCATGATCCCAGGGCCTCCTTGCACATCCAGCTTGCTCATGCAGAGAGGCTGTAAGCTGAATGTCTAGAGAACATACCCTGTTGCTTTATATCATTCATCAAGATGATTGGAAAGTAAAAAATGTTTCTGGTTGGAATGTATTGCATTAAGGAAGTGGAGGCAGGTGAGAAAAAGTAATTGGAACATGCTTGGTATGTTTTAATAATTAACCACATTAATTTATTAATAATGAGAGAGAGCATGGGGACAGGATTAATGGTAATAAATACGTAGGTTATTTACCAGGCAGCATTATGGAATGTGGCAAACCATGTAGGTGATAACAGAAAGGAGGAGCATTTGCAAAACTGAACAGATTTAAGGAGTATTTTATTTGAATTGCAGTTCGTAAGATTTGTCTGTGCTGTACCTCTGATTAGTAATCTAAAGTAGAACTAAAATTAAGTGCAGTGATTACTGAGAAAATATCTTTTCCTGAGATGTCTCATAAGAACAGGGTCAGACTTACCAATCATAAACCTCAGAAAAATAAATCAGAATAATGCTATCTTGGTGTGTTTTGCTTAAAATGTCATTCTGTAAATATGTATGGATACTTTCAGATACAGGCACAGGTGGACTCCTATTACATCTCCGAACTGCAAAAAAATGGGCGATCATTTTAGGTACAACCTTAATCATCCAAATTTGAAAACATTGGCATAATTCATACTTGAGTGAGGATAACATTACTCATCTTTGTTAATGCCCCTAGTAAAGTTAATGTCATGCTTTAAAAATATCCGCTCTGCTGTGGGTTTTATGGTGCCATATGGTCTGCAGAATTAGGAAATAATAACTTTGAACACAAAATCTTCTGTGCACTCGGAATGACACGGAGTGTTGCCATAGAGATGTACACCTGCAGGAGCAGCCCACTGAAGGTGACTTTAGGAATTGCCAATTAGAAGCATGTCCTCTTGAAGCCGTTCATGTGGTGAAAGGAGGTTTCCAAAGTGACAGAAGTGCCTTGCTGCATTGCCCTCCCACTTCAGCAGCAAGCCAAAAATGTAGAGGGAGCATGAATGAATAAAGACTGCTGTGAATAATGGTTGTTGCTGCTGTCCAAAGGAACATCTGCCTCCAGCAGAAGCAGGACAGAGAGTTCATTCCAGCAGAACAGGTTAGGCAGAGGAAAGATGTGTGGCTGAGGCATCGCCACAGTGGTTCTGTTATAAAATTTGTCATTAGAACAAACACTGTATTCGTGGGTTTTGAGTAAAATAGTACAGGAAGCAACCAGCAATGGAACAGGGCACAGAGGAAGGCAAAAGGGAGAGATGCAATGATGAAAATCCATCAGTAGCTATCGGTGGAACCTACCTGGGTGCAAACAAAGCTGCAGTCTCATGGATCCATGCTGCCAAACACACTATGAGTGGTTTACCTTCCTGAACAAAACTTTACTTGTCTTTTCCATGGAAAAAGGAAGTAGTGACAATTCATGAGTAAAACAAGCAGTGGAATACTTACTCTAAATAAAATAATCATAGTGTATTAACATGGAATTAATCTCGAAGAACCATTCATTACAACTGGAGAACAACTGGAGAACAAGTTAATTTTATATACAAAAAATTGATCTAGAAAGACCCATGACACGTGCTGTGTGCCATCACAGAGACAGAGTGTATGTAGTTCTCTAAAGTAAAGGGGAATAGCAGCCTTCATCTGTGGTGCAGGAATGAATAGCAGTACTATAGCCAGGACTGGTCGGCAAAATTAGCACAAAATGTGAAACACGAGGCACAGATATGTCAGACTGAGCCCAAGATCCCAACTTTACACTATAACTATTTGGAAAGTCCTGGATTAAATCCAAAATATCAGGGGATGACCCATGGACTTGGATCAACTATTTTCAATAGTTAGGCTGTAGTGTAAAATAACGTTTCCAGTCCACAGCTCTGCAGATCTAAGTAACAGTGCAGCCTACATAGTTATCTTAAGTTCTTCCAATGAGGAGGAATTGGCAAAATGTTCAAACAGATAATATAAGGGTATGAAGGGAAAAAAGGAAGAAAAAGATGTATGAAGCCACAAACTGCTTCTTGCACAGAGGAGTGATATGGCTGCAGTGAAATCGAGTATATGCAATACTTTACATCCTTGTGGAAAGCATGCATCAGTCTAAGGTTACTGTTAGGAATAATTTCTGGGGCTGTCTAAGGGGCCAGCATGCCCCATGTGGCTGGTGAAGAGCAGAGTTAGGTTTATGTCAGATACCAGGTGGCTGAGCCACAGAACCACTGTTTTCAAGCTACCACAGTGGTTGCAAGTTATTTCGGTTTCTTGCTATTTACCTAGAGTAGATGGTTTTGTAATGATTAAGAGGAAAGCTCAGAGAAACATCTGCTGTTTGAGTCATGACATTTTGGTGGTGAAATTGAAAATGTTTGCCATTGGGGAGAAGAAACTTTTATCTAATGAATTAATGTATCTTAAGGTCACATAGCTCTTAAAACGAGAACTGTTTTCAAGGTCGCATTCTTTAAAATGCTACCTTTTAACTTTGTTAGAAATGTGCCAGATCTAAAATACCATTTCTGTGTCATAGTATGTTAGGGAGCTGTTTATGTATTTGCCAAACATTGCTCATGTTTGATTAAAATTGTGCAAGTCATTAGTTAATTATCTCTTTACCTTGCCTCCATAGAATCCATCACTTCATTAAGTAATTCCAGGAAAGACAAACCAACCCAACTAGAGAACTAATTTGTTTCATCAACATTTTTCTGCCTCCAGTTTATTGATTAGAGACCTCACTGCTTGTGGCTGAGAAAGACATATCCCATACCTAGTGGGAAGGCTTTACTGAGAAGCAGAATGCTTTGGGGTTTTTAAAGGGCTTCTGTTGCTGAAATACCCAGTTTTTTATCCGGTGTTCTGCCTTCTTGAGCCTTATCTTCTCCAGTGGTTTGTAGCAAAGGTTTTCGTGTGTTTGTGCTGGACCTGGCTTGTCTGTGACACAGGAGAGACAACTCTGGGTCTGCCTATGGGGATGTATTGCAGCAGGAGCCTGGATATAAAAATTCAGGCTGGAGATGTCTCCAGTGTTTGCAGTGTTGTATTTAAGCTGTCATGTTCTTCTGCAGTGCAAGTGTATCCTTGTGATTTCTGATCACTTATTGGGTGGGCTACTTCAAGTAGCTCCCAGTGAAGCATGGTTAGAAGTTGTTCAGTTTGGCATAGCTTTTTTTAAAAATTACACTTTTCCTTTCCTCTGCCTTTGTGGTGGTATATGTTGATTATTTTGTATAAAATACTTTATTTCATGTTATTCTATGAACATATATCCATGTAAGTCACTTTGCCTTTGTATTTATAATGGATGTTTTATGTTATTTATTGCAGTGAACTTGCTTTTCTTTTGAATATATTAAGTGGTTCTGAAGGGAGTTTGAGTTACATATTTGGATGGATCAGCATAAACAATGATCTTTTGACTTACAGATGAATATCTATCCATAAATTAATACATATTTTAACTAAAGAGAAGTCAAGAAAATAGTAAAACTATCCAGAATACTAAAGAAAATGAGTTTTTAGAAGCTTTGTCAAAAATTGATGCTACCAACAAAATATAGCACTATCAAATAGTAGGACTGAAGATGAGCTTTTACTATGCTTTATTGTAATTTAGGTCATCATTGAGTAGAATTACCTATTTGGCTGTATACACAAAGAACAATTTGGTGACTGCAGCTGAATTGTGGATTCAGGATGTTCTCATCAATTTTTAGAAAATACTTCAAATCTAGAAGTTGCCCTCATCTTCCAAAAAAACAACAACAACAAAAAAGGTTACTCACAAATAATAGATCTTAGAAGCTGAGGCTTTTAAATAGAGAATGAAAAAGATCCAGTGAAAGAGGACCTCATCTTGTATGAAAACTACCTAAAAAACCAGCATACAAACAGAAACCCAGAAATAAACCAGAGCAAAATATGCATTAATTGCTGTTAATAAATATACCATTTCAAGAACTCTCTTCCCTTTTGCTTTGTGATGAGTCATCTTATCTTTATCCTTTTGTCATGTTTGGTGGTTCAATTTCCCTTCACCCCCCCATCAATACCTATTACTCCACAAAAATGCAAATATCTCTCAGACTGTTGAATTGCTGGATTAACATGACATTACCTTACAATTGCCTTTTGTCAAAATTTAAGCCTTTTTTTTAATGGCTTTCAAAGACTGTTTTAGATAAGACAAATACTGCAGCAGCAAAGTTCTTTGATGTTGTACTATTTTCCAAGTACCCAGATAAGCGCTGGACTAATTTAGTAAATGAGGAATTAGCAGGATTGTTCTAGGACAGGTACCTTGCTCAACACATGCTTTAACAGCCATTAGTTGCTGAAAGCTCCATTTAGTGTTTGGTCTATCAAGGTAATGTACAACTGCTATAAAAAATGGTAATTTATCTTTCTGTAGAATATTTGCCATGTGTTTTCTTTTTGCATAATTAGTGCTGTGGGTACTTGGCACCCCCTCCTGGCAAGAACACTTGCATATGCAAATGAAGTAAAAGCTTAATTAATGCTAATGAAGTAAGTCCTAAATAAATATATTTCTTCTGCTGTTTTTATCTGCAAAGTCTTCTGCTCTTTTGACTTACTGTTTTTTAGATGTGTAACTTAAAATCACATATGGAAATGTCAAGGCTTTATTTCATCTTTCCTTTTAATGACTATGCTAATGAGGCACATGGCAGTGAAACTGAGAGGAAAATGTCTGCTTGAATTTATTCTGAAAACTAGAAATAAACAAGAACACTTCAATGTGACATTAACCTCAGGTATGAGACCTCATTTAAAATGTATGCAGGGTTCAATTACCAAACTTCTGCAGTTCAAAGCACGTTTGGAGATCCTTTGTCCTGCTGAGGATGTTTCTCTGAAGGAAGGGAACTGTGGTTGAGCATTGCTCACCCAGCTGAGTTTTTATGGGATTTGACCACAATTCTAGCAAATGCTGGGGTCATCCCTGTCTGAAAGCAGCGAGAAATTAAATTGACCAATGAAATTATTTTATTTTCTCTTATCAGGGTTATGTTGAGCATGGGCAATATTTTTTTTTTCCACAGAAGAATTGGAGTTACCTAAAAGACTCACACATTGGATTTTTCTCTTGGATTTGTCAAACTAGCATTGTAAAATCCAAATTTTTTTGCGTTTTCATTTAAATTATTTGATTCAAACTATTCTTTAAAGAAAAAAATATTATGAGTTGCTCTGAAGGTATTCCACCGAACTAATTTACATTTTCCATTATCAATTTCTGGGTGCTCACTCCACTTAAATAGGGATTGGAGGAGCATTTAATGCTTGTTCTCTAGTTCCAAAAGTGATGCTCCACCTGAAAGCTTTTGTTCCCATCTCAGAAAAGGGGAATGGAGAATGCAGCCAGAAAACACAGGCAGTTTGGCAAAATAGGGAAAAATAACAGTTTTACTTATGAAGGCTGGACATATTCAATAAAAGTTTTGTGAGCTCTAGAGACCACTACAACATTATAAATGTAACGTTATAAATGGAGCAAGGCTAAGTTGAGCAAAGAAGTTTCTTCACCAGTTTGCTTGGTGAAATACAACGAACATGTTCTGGTATCAAAGGCAACTTAAAATTATGAGTCTGAAGGATTAGATATTGCTGGCCCTTTGTGAGAATAACCACTTGGCTGCATCTGAAAGAGGTGAAGAAATAACGAGAAAATCATGTTTTATAGGAGCATTATTCCTCTACTACTGTTTTGAATATGGAACAGTGAAAGGCCCAGCAGCTTTATAGTGAATAAATTGAGAGGAGAGCTAAAAGATGTTTCCTCTCCCTGATTCTTGTTCTGTTATCACTGATCTAGCATGCAGCCAATATTAGGGTCAGTATGGAAGCCCTGCACACAAGTAATGCATTTTTTTATCCAGAAGAAAATATATTGGAAATTTGATATATCATTGTGCTAAAACTCAAATTATTCTTCCACATGGTTACTTTTGTGGATGCAAATATATATATATATATATAATATTTACACACAGTCCCACAAAGACACAGGCAAAGAAGGGTAGACACATGTTTGATAGGAGCAGTCATCAGGACTTTTCCATGCAGCAGCCTGCAGGGAGCAATGAAAACAGCAATATGCACCTCTCATCGTGTTGTTCAACATGTCTGTGTGTAACAAAGCATATCTGAATATCACACTTCCGTCTGTTAGCTAATACTAACTGCAGGTCCAATGGCTCATAAAATAGGACTGCTGTGCTCCTTGGGTGAAAAATGTGTGGCTTTCTGTAATGCAGAAAAATGAAAATTGTATTTCAGAAGTCTAAAATTCTTCGGAAATATCCACCCATAAAAACTGTGAAGCAGAGGTTGAAATCTGATGGAATCCTTTGCTAAACTGGAGCTGGAAAAAATTGGGTTTTATTATGGACTGTATTTCTATGTAACTCCAAAACCCTGCCAAAAACCACTGCATGCTTACTTGTGTCCATGGACCATATAATCATGCAGTCACTTTGTATTTGATGATTTAAAAAGAGGCTATGATACACCAGAGGATGGGGTGGAAAATTTGTTGTATCGATCTTTTGGTAATGTAATGTAAATGACACTTTAAACTGTCAGGTAACAAAAAAAAAGGTGAGAAACCCCAAGAAAGCAGCTATATTCTATTCTCCTTAACACCTTAGAAAAGGAAGAGGAAAATTTCCTGTGGTAAGGCACCAAAATGTCAAAACAGAAGAGTTTGAAGATTTCTAATGCCTTTCTGGTTCAGGTTCTTTGCCAGAGGTTGTTCTAATCAATTGTAAACACAAATTTTATTTACCTTTTGTAAAGTGTTTGGCCAAGGACTTGTAAAAGACTGCAGTCTCTGTGATTGTACCAGTGCCTACAGAGTTCTGCTAGGAACAGGCTGAAGGGACAAAACCTGACACAACTTGACACAAACCCCCCTGAGCTCTTGCTCTGTGGCAGGGTTCCTCTGCCTCTTCTATGTATAGGTTCTGTTTGCTGTATGTTAAAATTGATTTTCTTGTTTGATACATAACATCCATCAGAAATATAGATAGGTTTCTGTCAGTGGAAGTGATTGTGACTGTCCTCTCAGCAAGGTTTAACAACTCTGGCCATGTTCAGTTCTCCTGGCTCTCTCTATTTTAACCAAGTCCCTCTTGAAAAAGAGACATTAAATTCCATCATCACCAACCCATAAATGTCCTTGTATGTTTCTTTTTTCCCCTGCAGTGGGGTTATGACATCCCCACTGTGTTTGTGCTGAAGGATCGGAGCTGATTAATCTTTTTCAGCACTGTGTTAAAGTGACTTAGGCTTTCATGTTGACTCAGCCTGAGCCAGACAGTGAAATGCAAAGAGCTGTGGATGTGTAGTTGTGAGGAGTGGATCTCCACTGGCAGCTCCAAGGCCTGCAGAATAAGGATTAAAAAGTCAGGTGTACTGTTGATATCTAAGAGAAAACAAAGCATTGATTTCCTTCACCATTTATGGCAGGTGACAGTGCATTTACAGAAATAAAAGGGAAAAGCTTTGTGTGCAAGGAAAGCAAATAGTTATTTTCAAGTGTTGTTTCCCAGACTCTGAACTGTGCCAAACAGGTGTGCTGTTATAAGAGCTAGTCAAAATTTCCTCTTTGTCTCATTCCTAATGAGATATTTTAAGACAAGCTCTGTTTCTTGCATTGAATGTGCTGTGTGGAGTCTGTACAGGTGGATGTCATCCACTAAAATTTTGGCCCATCATAAAGACAGCTGGCAGCTTGAGCCCTGTGCACAGTGGGGAGATGAAGGCACGTGCCCATACAGCAGGATGGGCTGGGTCAGCAGTTGCAGCTGAAAGGACAAAGCTTTGTGTTCAGCTCTGCTTGGGTTTCTCATGTAGGAGATGCTCAGAGGCACCCTGGTGTATTGCATTGCATACAAAGTTCTCAGGGATTGCCCACCACCCTAAGAATAGTAGAAAATGTAAATATGACTTTACAGCTCAGAATTTTCAGTTCTGTATCTCTTTACTTTTGTTCTTGCTGTTAGAATGCTACTTTCTTACATTTTGTCAAAGAAAACAGAAGATTTCTTCTCTGATTCCAAGCCCTTACAGGTTCCTCAGATATTTTTCTGTCTCCCAACATTGCTTTATTTTCTTCTGGAGTAACTACGTTGAACATTTTTCAGTTTAGCTTGTTACAGATTGATCAGTCTGGGCATAATTGAATGCTTGATATCAGTGTGAGATGAGCCTGAAATACCAGAGATCATTTTAAAAGATTTTTATGGTAAGGATTATGATTTTATTATAAGCTCCATGCTGGCTCATTAGTCAGAAGCGATCAGTAAGTGTGAGGAAGGAGGAGTGTGAGTTCCTGAGCGTGCACAGGTTTTGGATAAGTCTGTTCTTCACATCACTCAGACAAGATCAAAGGGCTGAGCAGCCCAATCCTCACTAACATATTTTGCATAGTGCTGCAGCCAGCAGAGCTCTTCGGGCAGCTCCATGGGAGGAAGCAGCAGATCCAGACCATAAGTTTGGGGGCAAGGCAGGCTTACTGTGAGCTGAGCAGCAGATTTATGAAACAGCTTTTTCCATAGGTCGTAGTTCAGATATTATATGTGATTTTATTTATATACCATATTACACTATGTTTGCTCTCATGGGTAAGCTGTCATGGGATGAGGCAGGGTGTGAATTTAGTGAGCATCATGATCCAATATCATTGGAAAGGCAACATAATTAATGTGTGTTGAAACAAAAGAGGGCAACGCTTCCCCGCATTTATTGGAAATCAAGGACATAAACATCAGAGTTACCGTGGAGTTGCTGATAGTCTGAGTTCATGGCCTGGTTTATGTCATGACATTAGTAACTAATCTTATGGCTGCATTATGAGTGCATCCTCACTATTGTTTACAGTAGATTTATAAACTATCTAAATAGCAATTAAATATAATAGCCTTGTAGATTGTTTGCAGTTGTTCAGAAACGATTGTGCTAACACATTACTGTGATGCAGTGGCATTAATCTAGACAGGAGAAAAGTGGTGCTTCAGTGTTCTGTTCTTCCTGCTACGTCTGGCAGCTTGATGACTGCAAAAATAAAATTAACGTATTGTAACTGACACCAAAAAAAGGCAGTGCATGACACTGGGGTGTCTGTGCTTTGAGGTCTCCATGTCTCCTACTGATCAACAGCTACTTCTCCTCTGCCTTAATTACAATATCATCTAAATATTTGAGAGCTTCCTCTGAAAGAATTGCTGTGTAGATCAATCACAACTTTTAGAAAATTGGTACCTTTAAGAGTAAATATAGTTATTATTGCTTACAATTATAATAATTTTGTTATTACCTATTATTTGGTTTCTGCCTCATTTGCAATGTGTCTGGTGATTTTTGGAACATGAATCACGTGAGGGCAGATTTTTGTCCACGGCCATGCATTGCTTAGGTAACTCATGGTGCCAGTGGTGCCCAGTACCTGCATAATTTAGTGCTCTGTGGTGCAAGAGCTGGAGCAAGTCAGAGCTGAATGGCTCTGAAAATTTTATACCAGTATAGATTGACCTGCAAAATAAATGAAAAAAACATCTGCAGATAAGAGATCAGAGCCATTGTGCACTCCTGGAGACTTGCAAAGCAGCTGTATTGCAAACTAGATCAGACATTTCAGCTTGCAGTCCTGTCTGTGAGAGCTCACTATCTAAATAGACTACAGATATAATGTAGGGGAAAGGAATATGAAATAAAGCTGCTTTGCAATACAATCCCATAAAACTTTCCTTGCAATTGTCATCCTCTAACATATGTGATCTGGATAGAAAATTTGTAAGATGTGAGGGGAAAAAAAAAAGGCTTTTAGAAGAAGTCTGTGTAATTGTAACTCACTAAGTCACTAATAAATATTCTAACCTTCTAAAATTCACACCTATAAAAGCTTTATAAGCTGCTTTTCTGTGGTTTATATTATCTGAAATATCGTAATCTCTTAAGTTTCAGAGATGGCTGCGGGACGTGTAAGAAAGTCATTAGCAGAATAGTCAATCCCACCAATGAAATGCATTATGAGTGTTTTGGGTGGTAGTTTGCCACCTTGCATTTCATTTGCCTCTCAGTGTGTATGTCCTCTTCTTTACCATGGAGCTTCTTCCACAGCTGATTACTGCAGGCAAGAATGGCAGACACTGACCCTTGATTTTGCTCCTTTTCCAACGAAGTGCAAAGTTCCTCCTAGATGTGTGGTTTGTCAGTGTGATTTTATACACAATGTGTACACACTTCACCTGTGTGGAGCAGTAAATCAACCCCTAATTTGGAAATGCTCCAGAGCATTGTCACAGGAGGATTGGTGGTGTAGCTGTTGTCCTTACCATGGGCAGTCTGGGTGTCCCCTGTGCCAGTGGAGTTATGCTGAAGATGGGTGTTGAGTCTCCAGCTGTAGATAAAAATGAGCCGAATGGCATCACACCACCAGGTCAGCACGGAGCACAGGAAAAGCCACCTCTTTCCTGCTCCCAAATAGGGCCCTGAAGGATTTCTGTGGCTCTCTCCAGCATGTGCCCTGTGGCTCTTGGCCACAGAGGAGCTTTGATAAAGGCCAGGAAGTTTGGATTGCCATCATGGAGTTTCCAGCTTGGTATAGCAAACAACTGTTCCTGTATATCACTGTGTGTCCAGTCCTTCTGGATGATGTTTTCTTCCCTAAAGGAGCATTTATCTTTTCTATGAAAGGATAAAAAAAAAAGAAGAAAATAGCAGTTACACTGTTGTTGCATTGGCACACAAAACTCATAATCTTAACTACACCTTGTTTTTCAGCAGGAATCTGCTTCAAGTAAATAAGATTTTGGCAAGGAAAAAGGGCAGGAAGGGGTACTCATCTTCTCTAACAGTAGGTATAATAATGGTCTGACAATCTCAGTTTAAGTCTGTGAGGCCCAGGGGTGTAGTAAGTGAAATCACAGATGACAAGAAAATGTTTGCTCAGTTTGGACTTGGAGAAGAGAGCAGATATTACACAGTGACTGAAAATAACGTAATCAGTGGCTCTCAGAAAAAAATTGTCTGTCAGACCATTGGAAGATGCCAAATAGTGGTAGAGAAAATGCCAAACCAGGTATTCATTTGAAAGCTATTGCATTGATAGATAGTATGGGTGATTTACAGTATTTTTTAAATTCGTGAAAACTAATTGTAAATTTCTGAAGTGGAGCTGTTTCTATAATTTTTCAGATCTGTGAACCAGAATGTAGAAACAAATATTTTAAATAGTTAAATGGAAACCAAACCTGTTACCTTAACAGCAGCTGTTGAAAACTGGCAACCAAAATGTTTCGATGTGGAGGCATGGTTTTGATTTTAGTTTCTTCCTGCAATCTGAAGTTAGTTCTAATATTACTTACAAGTCAAAGGAAGTGCGTGGTCTTTATGGAAAAAGTCTGCACTTTTTCCATAATTATGGTGAAAGCAACAGTAGGAATTGAAACCACATTTTTAAAATAAAAATGACTTTAAAATAATTCAAAAATTAATTATTTCATTTAATATGCCACTTACTTATTTTTTTCTATGCAAGACTATTTTTTGTGCTGGACTTTCCATATGTTGAAGAACAAAAGAACATTGTTTGGATATATGCAATATATATGTACATACATGTTATCATACAGTATAAACTTGGCACTGTACCTGGAGTACAGTAACTGGAGAAGTCGTGGTTTAATCTCTGAAGAGCAAAATACAATATTTGCAGGGCAACAAGGAAAACATTCTTTGTTTAACTTCGTTCTGCTCAATGAATAGCTGATATTATTTGCATTAATGGTTGTTAGTGAGAAAACATACTTCATCTGGAAATCTTAGTGAATGATCTGACTGGGGGCGGCTGGATTTGGCCTTGGCTAATGCATAGTAAGACAGGAGACAGAACAAATGGTAAGAGGCAAGCCCAGATGGAAAAGCATCTTGAAGCTTTTGAAGAATTAATTATCCAACTAATTGGCTGGCAGTCTCACAAGAAGGGGTGGAATTTTGCTGAATGCTTTGCAAGTCTGGTGGAGCCTGTGCTGAGGTGCAGCCGTGAGCCACGTGAGCTGTTGGCCAGGCTGTCTGTGTGGGTGCTCAGGGTGACACTGGTTTCTGTGTCAGTAAAACCTTACCCCTCTGCAGAGAGCCAGAAGCGCTCTGTTACAGGGAATGCTGGGCTCTGAGCACACCTGTGCTGCCCAGAGAGGGGTGAGCTGTGTGTCCTTGCCAAGGCCACACAGGAATGCAGCCAGGGCTGGGCTGCCTGGGGAGGCCCTACGTCCGTGTCTTTAGCACTGTCATTAGCAGCTGCAGCAGTTCTGCTGCAGAAGCATTTCCTGAACGCCTGAAGGTCTCCTTCTGGGCATAATCAGAAATTCCTTAGCCTTGTCATAGCTCATGTTTTCGATGTGAATTGTTAAGGAAGACTGTCATGTTCTCTGCGGTATTAAGTGGGAGTGCTGAAGTTGTTCCAGATTGGAGTAGTTGTTTATATATTTGTCGGTCTGGGATTTTGTGGAAGAATCTGATGGTTTTCTTGGATGACAGGTAGAACCTGTACAGAAAGAGACCAGTGCTTGTTGTTTGGATCTTTTTTCTAACCAAAGAGGTATAGATACAGGTGACTTCTTTGTTTCCTTTCCAGCTGCATCTACTCTGTAGCTTTAGAGTTTGGTTGGCACTTTCCTTGAACAAGGTGTTCATCCTGATGAATCCATGTAATGGCAAACACAACCTGTAGCCACACTCTACAATTTCTTTCCTTCTTTCCTGTTCAACTCCCCAGCCACTTTTTTGGGTGAAGAACCTTCTTCTAATACCCAGCCTAAACCTCCCCTGACACAGCTTCAGGCCATTCCCTTGGGTCCTGTCACTGGTCACCACACAGAACAGATCAGTGTCTGCCTCTCCTCTTCCCCTCACAAGGAAGTTGCAGCTGCAGTGAGGTCTCCCCTCAGTCTCCTCTTGTCCAGGCTGAACAGACCCCCTCTGCTTTTCCTCCACCTAAAATACCTGGGCTTTGGAGTTGACCTCCAGCAGCTCTGGGCAAGCTGCTGCTGCTGCCCAGCTGGAGCATGAAAGGCTCGTGCTGTCCCTGAGACACTGCCCTGTAACCAGAGGAGGGATTGAGTGGGGATGTGCCATGCAGGAGGCTTCAGGGGAGCAGCAAAAGGGAAAAAGTGGAGTATTTTTCTGTAATTTAGTGGCTTTTCACTGCCTGTAGTGTTTGAAATGATTAAAGACACACGGGGGGCCTCTCCAGCTACTGGCACTGGGTTTGCTGTTCAGCTGGGGAGTGGATGTCTCTGTTTTCGCAGCTGGCTGCCATCTGGAACCAACTGCTCGGACTGGGTGCTCTGCTCCAGACCTCGGCCTGAAAGAAAATCCTCTAACTGCGAAACATGTTGCAAACAGTAAATAAGTGTTTGGGAATGAATTAATTTAGAAGATGGTTTATGAAAATATGGTTTAGAGGCTGCCATATGTGGAAGAATGAGAAGGATTAGAGCTGAGGTAGAACATTAGAGCAAGCTGGGCCTCAAATTCATCAGAGTCAGTTGAAATAAATGTGATCATTATCAAGAATTAATATCGCACTAATCAAAAGCATTCTTGCAGGTGTTTTTCATTAATAGGGAAATACTTAATAAAGTAATTAGTGAAATTCTGTGGGGTTTTTCTCCATTTGGTTTAAGGCTTAATGTGCAAAATCTCTGAGAAAGGAAAAAGTCAAATAATTTTGAAGGCAATAGATTTTGACATTTATCCCCATTTACAGCATTATTAGCTGAGGGTCTCAGCTAAAAATAGTTTTAAATTTTTTAAGAATACTCATGAAAGATGGGTAGAAAAGAAGAGGCTAAAAAAGTGTAATAATAATTTTCACATACAATACCATATTCTGGTTCCACTTCGTGCCTTTTTCAATTTATTTTCTTATCATCATACCTGAAAGCTGTGAAAGCATTTTGGGCACAAAGCCACTGATGTCCTGTCTGATACACAGTTAGCAACTCTTTTTTTAGCAGTTTGGGAAGATTCAGTAGTTGCAGTCAACATTTTAGTACTTGTGATGTAGTAAACAGCCCCAAGTGTATACTAAGAAAAGCCTTTTAGTATTACTTGCTCCCATATACCTGAGTGGAGAGAGACTAGCAGGGGAAATTTTTGGTTTATGTGACATTGCTCAAAACACAGTTTACAAAGTGATGAAGTATGTGCAGTCCCCATCCTGGAAATTTTCGGGCACATCTTTAGTTCTGCTTGCTGAAGTCGGATGAGGCACATGTGTTTACAAGACTGTACTCCAAGGATTTGGTTGGTTTTGTTTGTTTGGATCAATTATTCTTATCCCAGGGTCATGATTTGTTATCTGCCTTGAAGTGCTTGAGAGTTGCAGTCTCATAGGAAAAGTAGCAGTCTGAGTTCTCTCCCAGCCCCTCTCTCTTTCACTCAATTTTGAAAACCGAGTTGTGGCTCATAAATTCAACTTCCAGGTATGGTTGTACTGCAAGTAATCAGCAGGAGCAGCCACCTGTTAAAAAATAAAAATTTTCATTACGTCTCTACGTTTTTAAAAAAAAAGATTGGAAATACATTTTAATGTAGCATAAAGCGGAAGTGTAAGGCGGTTTCATCAGAAACTATTGGTGGCAATGTTTAAATTGAGCAAGAAAGAGAAAAATATATGAAGCAAAGAAAAGGAACTCGGGTATTGTGCAGGGAAGGGAGGGCTTGGCATTTAAGGACTTCCTCTCCTCTGGGGCTGGAGTTTTTTTGCATGTTTCATCTGAAGAATTGTTCCATTTCTGCTCTTAGTTTGTGGGCTTGTGATAATTCACATAAAATAATGTCTGTTTTCCTCCTAAAGCCACTTCACATTTGACACCATGTTTTGCTGCTGGCTGGTGTTGTGCATGCAAACACAAGACAAAAGCAAGCAGGATCTACTTCTGTGAACAGAATTAATCTCAAGGGGTGATCCATTAAAATTCCAATATTTTCAACCTGTATGTAAGGTACATTTGTATCATGAAAGTATTGTACTGGGAAGAAGAATTCACAGTGAGTCTGCCTTTTAGAAATGCCTTTCTTGGCTGCAAACTAATGGGAGATTGGGCTCTATGGCTACACAAAGTACTTGTGCTTAATTGAGTCCACTGCCTGCATTCACTGAGAGAGAAGTGAGAGCCTCTCGGGCCATGACTGAGCCTTCACAGTAACGTTGTCACTCCTGTTGCACCTCTGCTGCCTGTTTTGCTGCAGAAGTCAACATTTTAACTCCCAAGTCCTTATTTCCAAAGGTGGATAGGTTAAACAGTTACAGATGAGCCCTTTGGCATGGTCAGGGGTGGAGGGGAGTGCAGCCCTGGCTGCAGGGGTCAGGCTCTGTCGCTGTAGGAAGGGTGCAGAGGCCATTCCTGTTGGTGCCAACAGCAGTCCAGGGCTTCCTGTGGAAAATGGCACCTCCTGAAATACAACAAATATTCAAAATTACAGATGAGATTTAATGACTAACCATAATGGTGAATCTTTCTAAAAATGTTTTTTTTTATGGAAATTGGGATATTGATCTTTANATTACAGATGAGATTTAATGACTATTATCGTTTTAGAACGATTCACCATAGTGGTGAATCGTTCTAAAATGTTTTTTTACAGACATTGGGATATTGATCTTTTGGAATGCTTCAGGCAGTGAGTGCAGATCACCAACCCTAAATCATCCACATGCACTTATGTGCAGTTCAGTTGTGTTGAGGAACATGAATGGTTGTATTTCATAAATGTTCTGCAAAGGAACATAAATTCTTCCTTTTTAATGTTAAATTCAAGTAATCAGTGAGCTCAAGGCTTGCTAGGGAGAGAGTTGCTGTGTGACTTTGAAGTTTTTCAATAACTTTAAAAAGTTCCAATAGGTACAGTCCAAAAAAAAAAATTGGGGTTTGGAGCAGCTTTCAAAGTTGAAGGAACATGTGTCAGGAGTGATGAGGAAAGAAGGGAAACTTTAGATGATAGAGTAGACTAAGAAGATTGTTCAGAGGGTGACTGAGAACTGGTTGAGGATGGAGATAAAGCTGCTTTATGAAATGAATCAGGAATAAAGTTGATGCAGCCACAATCAGTGGGACAACAGTGAGTATCCTTCAGAGATATTTACTTATCTGAGATCTGTCAAATGGAATTAGCAATGCCTGCTAAGTAGTAATAACAGGATTAAAATCCTTCTCAGGGTTCAGTCATAAAACAAGTAATTCTTAATCCTGTACTTGGACTGGCACTGATCACATTAAATGAAAGTTTTCAGTGCAGAGACAAGACAATGTGGGTACCTTCACCGTTAAAAACACAAACAGCCTGAAAAAGGGGGAGAGAAGCAAAAATTGTACTCCTGATCTTCAAAGATGAATTAGATTGATTTCATTTAATTGAAGAAGATTAAATTAAATAGAATCATTTGACCATGTAGGTTTTTTTGGTAACCTCTTGAAAGCTGCTGTTTATAGAGGAAGAGATTGTCAGCTGTAAGAAGTTGTCTCATGGGTAGCAGCAGTCATTAGAGTGGTTCACTACTTAGTCTACTTGTAATGTAGTCTGACTGCAATAGTTTTAGTTCACATAAATGACAAATTCTTGGCTAAATTATTTTGGTTTTCTTGGTTAAGCAGTTAACCATGCCTTATTATTGCTCATATTAATTTCTTTTACATTAGAGAAAAAGTGCATTTTTAGTGTGGAAATACACATTTACAGGAAGTTCTTGTTGACATTATTTCAAAAGCTCGGCACATCCAGCATTCTCTAATCCTCATTTTCTTCTGCTGTTGATGTTGGGTGATACATCAGCTTCCCAGAAATTCTCTGTACCAGTATAAAGCTCAGTACATTTTAGATTATTCAAACTGGATCAACTATTTTTGCTTCAGTTTTGAGCTCACTGCTGAGCTTTGAATTCTAAGCATAAAGGACTTAGTTCCAAGTCACCCCTGGTTCCCAGTAATGGTTAAATTCATTGCACTGCTCATGGTATGAAAAACCTCAGCTTTATTGCTTTCTGCAGCAGAAATCATGAAGTGGCTACTGTTAAAAATCATTAGTTTGGGAACTCATAGGGAAACCTATTTCGGATGGTAATTTAGAAGCAAAGGGAACAGCAGTAATGGTGATAATAAAACTTTGCTCTTTGGTTACTATTTTCCCATAAGTCGTTTCTTATAGAAGTATGAGAGAATGATAAATGACCAGGCTTTTTAAATGGTCTTTGGTGGAAATATTCTTAATTCCTGTTACACTCCCTGAGACACTGTATATCAGTGGACAGTGCTGAAATGGTGTAGCAAAAATTTCTGTGGCATTTGGCTTCTTTAGTCCTGTCAGCTGCATTTTCTCAGTGTGAATTGAGACGGTGCATAATCTTGCTGTTACTTTGATTTTTGTATTAAGCTTTGGGAGTGCACACGTGGCCATTGTAATTTATTGCGCTTTGTCATGGAGCCAGGAGCTCAGCCTCACAAAATGAGTGAACTTGATGCCCTTTTCAACAAAGTGAGCAGGGAAAGAAAAGCAGACAAGGCTGATGAGTGGCAGTGAAGAAGGAAAGGACTGCCTGTCCAGTCTGTTGCTCATAGGAAAAGGAGGATGAGGAGCCCAGACTTGAAAAATAAAGAGCATTTATATAGTACACTTGAGGTAAAACATTGGTGTGTCAGTCAGAAGTCGTCAGCAAGCTGAGAAAAGTTAACTGCAGGCTGCTCTTTGGTGTTGCTTCTCGAGTGTGTTCTGACACCATGATATAAATCTGTAGCTTATATTTATGATGTATGTACTGTGCTGTATGTCCTTGGAGAAGTGTGTCTCATTTCACAGTTAGAAAACCAGATGAAAATTTCTTTATCTGTTCAGCTGTTATAAAACTTGTCTCCTGTATGATTTTGAGGAATGTAATAATATTTTTTAACATGAGTAGAAATATTTCAACTGGAAAAACAATTTCAAAGGAAGGATTTGCTTGCCATAAGTATTAAAAGTTTGCTTAGTTTGTCCAAATTTATAGTAAAATGGAATATGAAGACAATGTTGGTGGAAACTCATGCTGAATTATTCTGTAGACTGTTCTGAGCCTGAGGAAATTATGTATTCATTGCTGAACATTCATTTATATCTACCAAAATGTTGTTTTTTCTCTCCATCTCTCTTACCTCATCCAGATTTATATATTTGAAAATAACATCTACTATCAGCCTGATGTAAAGAGCAGCTCATTGCGCCTGACATCCTCGGGAAAAGAAGGAATTATTTTTAATGGAATTGCAGACTGGTTATATGAAGGTAAGCTGGATGAATCTATCTGTTTATTAAAACAGGTGAAAGGTCCTTGTACAGACCCAACAGCACAAATCTGCTCATTTCAGAAAATGCTGAGGTTGGGTTTGCTCCTTTCCCTTCTCATTTTCCTGCAAGATTGCCTTTGTATCTGTTCATTCTTTGTATTGGCTGCTGGTTTGCATATAGCAGTGTTTTCTGAGAAAGGGCAATTCATTTCCAACCAGAATGTAGCAAATGAACACTTGGTAGTATGTAAAAGTGAGCAGGGAAAGGGCTCAGTTTGCTGCTTTTAGGGACATCAGGGATGACCCATTTACAGTTAAAATATCCCCACAGAAGAGGGCACCCAAATTTGGGTGGGGGATAGCCCAGTCGGTCTTCTACAGCCAGTACCACAGAATGTTTCTCTCTGCACCCAAAATGCTTTTAACGTAATGATAAATTTAAGGAAAACAAAATTTAAAAAAAGGGCAGATTATCTAGCTTGGTAAAACAGCTTAAAATTAATACACATTTCAGTTCCTCTTTCTGTGGGACTCATGTATTCTATAGATAAACAGCTTGGTGTTAAATACTTCGTCTCCTGAGGTATAAAATTTCTCATGTGAAGTTTTTTTAGGGATGGTGTTAATACCATACAGCATGGAACTTCACCTTAAAAGTGGTCTATCCACACCTCTTGGCATTGCAGTAGTTATGAGCAAACACCTTGGGGTTTTTTTTTAAATCTCTGCCCAAGTGAACTCTGAAGTTAGAATGGTAGTTTGCATCCCTCAGCCTGTTAACTAACTGATCTCATTTCCATTAGTGTTTTGAAATGTTTTAATGTGGCAGCATATTTTGAAACAAAAGAATATTTTTTAAATGGAAGATCATTTTATATGCACTTAATATTCTTGCAATCAAACACAACAGCATGCAAATTGAAACCTTGAAGCAGATACAGCTCACTGAAGTTGATGTAGTGTATCGACTTTCTGCTAAAACAAAGTGAAGTTAATGAGAGTCACAGCCAGGAGAAGCAAAAGCTGTCTAGTTTGGGACTAGAAAGTTTCTGAAGTGTTGTGGGAGATGGTCCCAAAGCCTTCCTCATGAAGCATGTCCTAAAGCCTTCTTTAAGTGACTTAGTTCATTATTTTCCAAGTTTTTTCATCCCTGCCCCAAGGAGCTGTTGCAATTTCTGGGTTGCAGAGAACTTGCTGTGTTCCCAGGGCTGCAGACCTGCAGTGAGCTCTTCTCAGCTATAAACATGGAAATCAGGGTGGAAGGGAATTTGGTCTGTACACACTGGAGAACGCCAATGTCTGTTGGCATGAAGGGACACACTGCTCCTTTCCCATTAGCATAGAGCAGTGCTCCACTTTCAGCAGAGTTTTTTAACAGCATCAGAAGCTGAGCAGGGTGAATATTGTCCAGGTGAAGTTGAGAGATTTTCATTGAATTGAACACTCTTTCTCCTTTGACCTCACTTGTTTTCTGTTATCATTTCATGAGTTTGTTATTAGCATTTTACCTTACAGAGCGTTTGGGAATAGCTTTTCTTTGTGTGAATAACCTTGTCTAAATGCAAACAGTAATATTTTAAAGCAAACACAATTGTGATTTTTGCTATCTGTTATTCACCATTCGTTCTCTGCTCTTCTTCTGTGTAAAAGGTTTTAGTTATGCAGCCAGGGAGAGAAGCATGACCCAGAATATATGACTTTGAATATAGGTCCCAGCTTCATTTCACCTAACCTTAGATAATTCAACCCATTAAGCTGCTTCAGAACCCTCAGAATCCGATTAGCATCTTGCAGAGTCTCTATTGACAGTTTAAGTAGTTTTGTTAGGTAGGCTCTCAAATTAGCTATGCAGTCAGGCCTTTTCCCTTAGTACACCATTCTCAATTAGTTTTTCAGCCAAATTCTTCAGATTTAAATACAAAATCCATACTAAGCAGGCCAACATATCAAATACATAATGAAAAAGTCTAAGTCTTTCCACAAGTGGAAGCAGAAGACCTGAACAGGCTGAATTTGGAATGTCTCAGGAGCTGCTATGCTGGGACTCCAGGAGTTTGGGTGCTGTGTCTGTGGTTGTTTCTGGTTTGTTTCTTTTGACTGTGCAATACAATGACAATAAATGTAAGAAAACATTGAGTGACATTTTTGAGAATTGCTTTCATTTGGAAGGCAATTAAAATTTGGGTAAAAATAAAAGTTGTCTGGGTTTTCAAAAAGTTACATTCCAGAAAAACTGAACTTCCCAATAATTAAAGCTGTCCACTAGACTGAGACAAGAAAGTTGAAATATTGCACTCCAAAAATGATTACATAAAATCACTGTGTGAGAATCTGCATGTTATCAGGTGCCACAACTCAGAGAAATCAGGTTCTGAAGTTCTATATTAAGAGAAGAAGAAAAAAAATTGGCAATCCCAGAACATACCCCAAACCCCCAAATTATTTAAAATTATTTAAAATTTAAGTAAACATATGTATTGGAATGTAATAGAACTAAGCATGTGGCAGTAACAGTCATCCTTCACATTTAGGTAATTTATTGATGTCAGTGGAAATATTCATTTGAGGAAAATGGTTAAAGCTTGGTCCTTCAATATTCCTTGTTATCCAACCATTCAGCCCAGGATGATGTGAAATTACTGAAATTACAACAGACACATTTCAAGTTGGCACAGGGAGAGTAATTTGGTGCCAGCTGAATGAGCTGGACACTATGTGATAGTTTTTTTATGGACCCTGAGGAAATCTGGTTTTGCAGAGGAACTTCTTCATTCCCACATTGCCCACTGGTGGTCTCCAGATGGGGAAAGACTGGCCTTCCTGACCATCAATGACTCTCTGGTACCCAACATGGTTATTCCCCGGTTCACGGGAGGTCTGTATCCAAAGGGAAAGCAGTATCCATATCCTAAGGTAAGATGAATGGGAATGCAACCCCCACCTCCTCTTCTGTGTTCACTGAAAATATTCAGCCATATGGAAAGAGTGTTTCCAGACAGTAACAGAGGCTGATTTTGTTCATGATGCTTTTCAGGAAATAATAATTACATTTTTTCCAGTGGATTGTAACACCTTTTGCTGAAAAGAAACTATCAGGTGAGGGGACAGCAGAGAAAGTAATTTGAATTAATTTCATCACTGATATTTGGCCTGGTAAAATGAATCCAGCACCTCAGAGAGAAGGGTAATGCATTTGAAGGACTGCATAGGAAAAAGATCCAGCCCCAGCTGCACTCTGTGTGCAGAGCACAGGGCATGTTCCTTCACAGATACAGAGATCTCAGTAGATTGTGCTGTTGTTAATAAATGTGACAGACTGGCATTGAATAAGATAAGCCACAGTAACATATTTCCATGGCCATCAGAAAAAGAAAAAAAAAAATCAGAACTAACAGTGTTTTAGAAGATTTAGGGAAGGGTTTTTAGATTTATTTTGAAAAGTCAAAGAACAGCCCAGACAGGGGTAATGCCTGAAATCACTTCTCGTTTTCTGGGGATTTTCTGGTGAGGTGCCTCCGGATCTTCCAGCTGATCAGTTTATCCAGCCCTTGCGTGCAGTTTCAAAGTGTCTGGGTTCCATTCTGACAGGTCCACGTATATTCTACTCCTTTGGCATTTCAGGGAAAGTTTATTGGGAACTTTAGAAAATATTACTGCTACCCTGCTATTCCTGCTACTGTTTCTTGGTGATGAACCTTTATTGTTGATGGCTGAACAGTTAGACTGTACCAGGGGCTATGAAACAATGACGTATGTTATATAAATAGAATATATTTGTGCTGTGAAATAATACTCTGAAATAATGAAACAACAGTAATTTTAGAGGTAGTTTGTATACTTGCACTGGCAAAAGGCCTTGAGTGACAGAGCAAAGAAAAAAATAAGGAATAATTTTAAGTCAGCTTCGTAAACAAGAAAGGAGTAATTCTATTTCATTAGCAATTCAGCATAAAAGTGATACACAATACTACTTCAGTAATCTCATTAATGAAAAAACATTATCTTTATTTAATGTCTCCATTTAATACAAATTTAGCTACTCGTTAAACATCATTAATTGGTAATGAAGCTGGTGGTGTAACAACAGAGATTACAAAAAAGATTTGGTCTTTATTAGTATAGAGTGCAACCATCAGAGAAAATTATAACTAGAATTAAAGAATAAAATGAAACACACATGTTTCTCTGAGCACTGGAACATGCTCATCCATGTCTGTGTACATGTCAAACACCCAGACTCTGCTCTTCAAAAAAAAAAAGTCACTTTTTAAAACTTTTTTTTCTTAGCAGCGTTGAAAATACACAAATGCCACTTCCTTGTCCTCCATACCACTCAGAAATTAGTGGATACAGCATTCACACTTTATTCTGAGATAAGCCCAATTTCTAAAAGGAATTTGTGGGTGTATTTCAGCCTATGAAAAGCCAAGTGTACAACTTTGTAGTTTACTATGGTAAATCTGTAGATTCAGTGACTTTTACCTTTTTTCGCCAATATTAAACAGGAGTCAGCCCCGCTGAGGAACACACTTCATTTTTTGTATCCCAAGGGTGTTATGTAGGGCAATTCCTGTGACATGAAACAGAAACTTGGGGCTGGCATGTCTAGGACAGGGATGTGGGACCAGAAGCATCTCCTTGCAGCCCTTTAGAGCCTCACTTTCTATCTCCATTGCTTTCCCTTCATCTCAGGAACATCCTTTAGTAATGAGCCATGTTACGGGAGAAGGACGATTCCCACCTCCCTGTAGATCCTCAAGATTTATCAGACTCTTCCCAGTGGATATCTATCAAACTGCCATGTTATTCCCCTTTAGCCACAAGAAGCGTTTTGTTTTCCTTGGAGCTGGCCTGCCAAAGCAGCTGGCTCCTGATCCAGGCCAGAAACTGAGATTTTCAACTCAGCAAACAAGGGAAGGAAGACTGAGAGAAAATGGTAAAGAAAAAGAGAGGAAGAAGAGGAGGAATGCTATCTCAGACTGAGGTAGTGCAGCTTTTCAGAAGGAGCAGTAGCATCTGAAAAAGGCTTTGCTGGAGGCTGGATTTACCTGCAGATTTAGGAACTGACTGTGTTTTGGCAGCTGACTTTACTGAACTGGGCAAAGCCACTCCTGGTGCTGATCACTTGCTCTGCATAGGGAGGTCTGCCATCAGTAAAGGGTGGTGAGACAATCACTCAACACTTCATATTTTTATCTGTGTGATTCATATGGCTGGAAAATTAATTTTTCAGATTTAATATACTTGAACTTTAATAACTTTTCATTATTATAAAGATACTGAATTATGCTAACAAGTGAGTCTGCTTAGCTGTCACAGATTCAGTGCTTCTAAAACTCCTATTTATTTTTTTCTTTTCCAAAGGCAGGTCAAACAAACCCCACAGTAAAGCTATTTGTAGTTAATCTGTATGGACCAGCACATACCCTGGAACTGATGCCACCTGACAGCTTTAAGTCAAGGTATATAATTTCATTGTTTTGAAACTCTTGTTTGCTTTAACCTAACTTGTGTCTTAGGCTAATCATTGCCCTTTTACATCAGCACATTTGTCTTTGACTGGAATGCTCTTGATCTCAGTCCCCATGGCTGAACATAGTGATAAAATAAAATACAGTTGTACTGGACTGATCTCCACTTGTCAACCAGGGAGCTGGGAGGTGCTTGTGTTTGATGTCTTAAAAAGCTCCAGTTTATTAGAAATATATGAAATTGGGAATCCTAACCTATGGTTAAGGGGAGTGAGCACTGCCCTGCTTTCTGAGGTTGTTACTCATTCACTCCCAGCCATTTCTTGCTGTGTTGCCAACTTGTTGCTTTCTGTTTCTGACATGAGATCGCAGAAGTGTCTTGCAGCTGCACAGAACAGAGAATCAATCAGGGTGTTCCCTCAGTTAGGGAGAATTAATCTGAACTTCTCATTTGGTTTCTCATCCCAGCTAACAGGTGCAGTGAGGTGACAGAAGGTGAGGAGCAGTGACACCAGATCATGTAGGTTAAGAAAGGCAGAGCTGTGTTTTTGAGGAGAAACTTCTGCAAAACCCCTGAGCTGATTTAACATTTCCTCTGACTTTGAGGCTGAGGTGATGAGGTCTGGCTGCAACTGGTGACTCTCCTGCTAAAGTTCCTGTGATAAGCTGAGCCCCTGATTGCCTGTCCTTGCTTGAGATGCCTGAAATTTTTCTTTAAGGGCAAGAAAATTTTCATCCCTTCCTGTGTGTGTATTCCACGTGTAGAATTGCAATCATCCTGATTCGGTCCCTGTTGTGGTTTCAGTACATAATACTGATGGTCTTCTCGCCCTAAAATGTTATATAATAAAGATAACAATAATAATAAGAACAGCAACAATAGTTTTTGCAGTCCAGATCTGGCTGCTGTCTAAGGGCCAGAGAAGTGCCACATCCTCTTTTCACTCAGGGCATTTTCACATGGGGAATGAATGGTGTGATGAGGACTGGCAAACGCAAAGCTACCTCTGGCTGAAAACCCACCTCTGCATATGTTATTCCAGTTCCTACAAACCCCCAAGTGTTTTATCTTAATTGTTCCCACTCAGGATGTTAACAGTGGCCACTTATTCACAACTGTTACAAACAATCTTAGGCTGGTGTAGCTCACAAATTGAGGTACTCTAATTTATTGCAGGAATAATTTAATAGTGAATTATGCCTTTTATTGGTGTCAGCTGGAGTGCTTACTGATTGTGTTAGTAAGAGAAATTATTTTGAATGAGTTGAGCATTTTGAAGTATTTTCTTTCTATTGATGGGTCGCTACTGAAAAACATAATAAAATCCCCTGCTGCTTGCTAACTCTTGATTAATTGAGCAGTGCTATAAGATCTGTGATTTCTTGCCATCAGGATCAGCATCTTCACTCTCCTTAATGGCATTAAAGTTGTCCTTTGAGTGTCAGAAGGTGCAAAGAAGTTAAGTGAGAAAGCAATGTGTAAATCCCCAAGGAAAAAATAATCTGGTAAATCTTGTTCAGATGTTATGGTTTCACTTCAGGTTTTTCATGTTCATTCTGCCTCCTCAGCAGATGGAAAGTAATAGTAGACTCAGATATGAATATTAGTATCTTAAAAGCTTTTTTTGCATCTTGAAGCTGAAGCCAAATCTCTGGAGCATCTTTGCCAGACTTTTCAGGTCTCGATATTGTTGTTGTTCAATTGAAATAATATTCATATTAAAAATTCTGGCTTGCCAGTACATAAGAAGACTGAGGAAATATATTTAAACCTGGGGGGAAAAAAAATTAGTTTCTTATTCATTTTATCTATTAAGGTATAATTTTCATGCTGTAAAATTTAGAAAGATTGTATAGTTGTGAACCAATTTTACTGTAAATTGTGCATCTGACTCGGGATTTCAGTAACAGCTTTCACATTGGTCATCAACTCAAATATGTCCATATATATAGAGGTATGAAAAATGTGCTTTAAACAGGCTTTTTTAGAGTGGAAATCTTTGAAGTTTGTAATGGTTGGGAGAATTTTTTCCCCCTCAAGTATTGGCTTTTTTAGTAAAAGTAGTAGCTACCTTTAGCAGTCAATTTATTTCAGTGCCTTCCTAATCCATTCATTATGGCGTCATTAGTAAATAGGTCATGGGAGTCTTTCAGAATTTAATTGAATGGTTCATTATCACATATGGTTTTAAAGATCTTTCAGGGCAGAAACATTTTAGAAATAGGTATTATACATGTCGAAACCAACTGCTGTTATGGAGAGATTCACTCCTACACAGAAACCATAAAAAAGGGGAGGGAAGGGGAAGGGGAAAGAGGTTCTGTTAGTTGTAATCACAAAAAAATAACATTCACATTCTCAACTTGTCCCAAATTGTGTCTGGTGCTGGACCTTTGAAGACATAAAACTGTTGCCCTGATATTTAGGGCATCTGGTAACTTGACATAAGATTGAATAAATTCAATGAAAAATTCAATGAATAAATTCAATGAAAAAATAATTTTGTCCTTGTAGGGATCCTGTAAAGGTGCTTGGTAAGATTTCCCAAGTTTTGTTCAGGTTATTCTGATACAAAGATAGCAATAAGACTTGTAAATTGTACTCCTGAAAGTTCTGTAGAAAAACTTTACCATCTACTGTTAATGCCACAAAAAGACTGTCGGTCTTCCTTCAGATATGTGGCAGTATTTCATGCAATTGCTGTTTCCCCCTTGGTGGTTCCATTTCATGTGCATAGTTATGTTTTCTTAAGTGACAAACACAATTTAATATTTTGCTTCAGTCCTTTGTCCAGAAAGCAATTAGCCTATCCTCTTTAAAGTGGGGTTGTGAGGAAGCTTGGTGTGTGTACAACAGATTAATTGCAGAAGAGCCTGAGAAGCTTGGAGACACAAACCAATTGCTTTCCTGCTTGTGTCACCTGGTGTCGTGGTAGATCTTGTGTTACTTGTGGCGTGCGTTTTTGCCCCTCAGTAAGACTAAACATTTGTTCAAACAAATAAACAAAAAAAGGTAAATATTGGACTCGGAATACACTTGATACACTTGAAGTTCCCATTTCTGTTTAATATTCTGGTATCCACACGTGAAAATATCTGTTTTACTAAAAGTCAGATATGAAAGCCAAAGGAAGCTGTGCATGCTGGGTTGTTCAGGTGTGTTCTGCTACACAGCACCGGGCTGGGGCTGGGTGAAGCTGCAGTGAACTCCTGTCTCCTGCCTCTCCTCTGTGCAGCTTTGCTGCTGCTGGGGCTGCTCAGCATCTTTGATCTAGTAAGGAGGCTTTTGAATGTATAATTAAAAGCCTGTTGTCAAAGAGTAATGAGATCTCTATCAGCAATAGCTTAAAAGCCTAATTATATTCAAGCTAAGCCCCTTGTTTTAAAGGGGGTCTTAGTTTCCAGATGAGCTCACTCCACTGTTGCTCATAACTCAGCTGGACCGTGAGAGCTGCCAGCTGCCACCAGTGGAGGAGTGAAGGAAATTGCTGGGCTGGGATGGCAGACTGCAACAGGTCTTCCTCCCAACACCCCCAGCCTGACAGCCCAGCAGGATTTTGGGAGGAGGGAGGCAAATCCTCCATACCACAAGCCCAGGAAGACTCATGAGCTCAGCCAGGGTTGTTGAGGGACAGACAATTTGGCCAATATTATGAGCTGTTTGTTAACACAGAAACAGGAACACACTGGTAGTGAGAGGGATTTCCCTTTTATCCAGAAGTCCCATTATAAAATACTTGTTCTTTTATAATTTTGAAGTGGGCTCTAGCTGCACTCTAATATTACAGAACTTGTTTTTTTGTTTGGCAGTAGGACTGGATTCTTTTGCAAAAATGTGCATCTTCTGAAGGTATTTGGTGTCAGAAAATGCTGGCTCCTGTTGGAATCCAGTGCTTTTTTTCTAAGCTGGCTGGAAAGCACACATTTCATGTGTATTTGCAAGCATATGTTTCACAGTTGGTAAAGTTTGTGTATATAAGCAGAAATTTCCCAGGGGAACATCACACTGAAGGACTGAGCCATCCCACTTGTAGGAGCACAGATGCTGGGCATTTGGGGTTATTTTCTCCATCCCTCAGTGCTGGCACTGTCATGCAGTACAAATTCAGCATTTGAATGAACTGGATATACGGGGGTGGTGTTTCTAAAGTCTATTCTGAAATATCAGTGATCTGAACTTTTTTTTTTTCCACAAATGTTTTGCTTAGGGAATATTACATCACCATGGTGAAATGGGTAAGCAACACCAAAGCCGTGGTGAGATGGTTAAACAGAGCTCAGAATGTCTCCATCCTTACAGTTTGTGAAACCACAACTGGGGCTTGTACCAGGGTAAGTTGTTCAGTTTTTTTTCCCAAGGTCTCTTTTCAAGGTTTCTTCTGCATTTTGTTTTCATATTCAGAAATAGATTTTTGCAAATCAGTTTGCAGATGCAGTAGTTGCAAGCTGAATATAATTAGTCAACAGGGAGGAAATGGATGTGAGAAGATTCCGAATGTGGTGAAATGATTTCATGTAATTAGCAACTTTGAGTGACATTTTCAGAATTACTAAGCTTTGTTCATTCATTAGCTTCAGTGGAAACTGCAGTTGCTGAACATCATGTACTTGGGGATATAGCTAGAGCAGTGACAAGCTTGTCCTCTGACAGATATTTTCAGCTGACTGGTTTCTCCTATCTCTCCCTTTAGAGTTTCATTTTAAATCTGTCTCTCACAACTTACATATACTTAAGGAAAAGGTGTAAAACTCTTACAGTTTCTTCAAATTTGAGAACATACTCTAGTAAATTCGGAAAAAAAAAAATCAAAAGGCAACAGGGGTATTTCATTTTTGAATGTAAGCCAAGCCAAAATACATTTTTCTCTTTGAATCCAGCCACATTCCACCCCTGGACCCAGACTCTGACTTCTGACACTCTTGCATTACATCTCTCCATTTTCACAGTCAATCTTGCATCTTGAATGCATTTGGCTGCTTTCCCATTCTGAGTCACAATCTCTTCCCAGAACCAGCTAAAAGTATAAATATTTTCTATACATGCTGATATCAGTACCAACAGATGCTCCAAAGCAGAGGGTATAATTTGGCAGTGTAAATGGTTATTAGTGATTAATGTTGGCCTCTGAGTCAAAAGGTTCCCATCAGTGTCTGCTGCTGAAGTCAGTCATACTGAAGGGTTAGAGGTTATTTCCAAGCTCCTCTGCCTCTTGCTTCATACTGCAGGGTGCTTTTCCTCACTCAGAAACTATGAATAAATCCCTAAAGTGTGGATTAAGACTGTGACCATGGAGATTTGATTGCTTTTCACCTGGTCCCTCTGAGCCTTTAGTCTTTTTGTTAAGAAAGTTGGTCCTGAACCACTGTGAGCTGCTGCTTCTGAGAGGGAAACCTTTATGTGCTCCAAGGTCAATTGGACTTGTTTGAAGTAGGTATCCAGGGAGCTGTAATCCAGGACATAATGCAAGAGAGGGAGACTGAGAAGTCCCACTCCAGAATACTTACAGTGCAGCAAAGGACATTTTTAGGAGGATGAGGAAGGAAAGTGATTCAGTCTCACCATTGTGAGCACAGCTCAAGCCTGTCATCATCCTGGAGGGTTCCTACACTGCAGCCTCTGGGATAAGGTGATGCTCATCACTTGAAATCACTAATGGATGAGGAAAGGCCTTATTGTGAGAATTTAGCATTGTATCAAACCATTGGATTTCAGCTGTAAACCTTTTTTTTCCCCCGGGATGTTGCACATGTCCTCAGTTTCAAAAAGGAATGTGTAAAATCAGCTGCTGCAATAGCTACAGATTTTCATTTTTCAGGCCATGTACAGATTCTTCTATAGCTAATAAATTTTCATTACTTCACTGTGACTATGACAATTTGCAGCAGTTGATGTATATTATATATTTTTTCCAACAATGTGTGCATGATATTTGGTTGTTTTGTTGTTTTTTTTTTTTTTCAGATGTCATGATGTGAAATATGAGTATGAACAATAAAATCCAAGAATTTGGTTTTGGTTTTTTTTTTTTCTCATCACTAATGCCACGCTACAACCCATTAAAGCATGGGATTGTGGTTTGAAAAGGTCTCACAATTTGAGCTTGATGCTGGCTGTTTGCCCAGTGTTGATGAAGGACCTAAAATATCCAGTTGTCAGATGATGCCTAGAGGTAAAAAACAAATAGAACTGCCTGTGTAAAGCTTCTTGATAGCTAATCAGAAAGGACTGAAATGGCATTCTTAGTTCCCCTGTGGTATTCTACCAAAGACTCTGAATAGAGCAGCTGACTTCGTAATTAAATTATCATTTGTTTCAACACAAGTGCCAGCAAAGAGACGAGAAGATTGTAACACAGTAGAAAAAAACCCCATGAAATAGCTGGAGACCTTTTGCTGAATGTGGGAAATATTTTTTATCTATAGCTATTCCATAAAAGCAATTTTTTCCTTTTTTTTTCTTTTAGAAATATGAAATGCAGTCAGACCTGTGGCTTCCTAAACAGGTACAGTATAAATGCTATTTCGCGTGCATAATGTGTAATTGCTTCATTGTCATTTTTATTTAACTGTGTATTATTTTATAAGCTAATAAAATCCTGAGACACCTGTGAGGGTTTTGGAGGCAATATTCCCTTCAGTTTCTGGTCTGTCTGGACTCAGTTCAGTAAGCATTTAGATGAACAGCTGATTAACTGCCTAAGTCTGGGATGGTTGAAGACAGACCAGATGAATCCCATTCCAGGCATGTCCTATTTACTGTGATTTGTTTCTGATTTAAAAATGATCTCACAAAATTAAAGCTGAAGGAGTTCAAAGATTAGAGGTCATATGGGCTATAACTGGAATGAGAAAGTAAAATATTTCTAAATTCATATGCAGAACAATATGTTTAACTAATATGTCAACCAATTATTCCACTTTCATAGCTTCAGAAGAGCTGTCCAATAACTGGATGAAACACATTCTATTTAAACTACATTTCAGGCTTCATTTTGCAATGTGCAAATGAGAAATCATTTTAACAAAAAACCCCTATGCTATTATAGCAAGGTATTTTCATTTAATATCTCTGTACAAAGTTAGACCTGGAGAGATGGTATCGCATCAGGCTACCATTTGTGGCAAGACCCTGATTCAGAATATCACTTCCATGTGCTTAGTTTTTCCATACAACTTTATCAAAATCAGTGGGCGTTAAACATGTACTTGGTGAGTCCAAACCAGTGAAACTTTTGTTCTCCTCCTCACCAGTAGGAGTTATCTCTGTCATTGTCTGAACATCTCTAAAGGACAGTGTCCTGGAAAGTGCCCCTGCATTAGGCATGAGATGACCAGAGCTTTCATGGTGAGGCAGAGTTCTGCAAGGGCTCTAACCAGGCTATAGGACAGGATTGCACGTGGCATGAACTGGATTCAGCTTTAGCCACCACATCTGTGTTAAACTTAGCAGAATATACTCAAAACCTAAAGATTTTTCTCCAATGGACTTAGGAGCACAGCAACTACCAAAACCAAGGAGACAAATAAATTTAGGCTGAGAAGTGCAATGAAAAGTGTGCCAGACTAACACAGTTACATTTATAGAATGAAGAACCCGTTTTCTCCAAGGATGGCAGTAAGTTCTTCATGACTGTGCCGGTGAAGCAGGGCGGCCGGGGCGAGTTTCACCACATAGCCATGTTCATTGTGCAGGTAAGGCTCTGCTTCAGGCTGCTTTTAATATTCTGCTGCTTATCTGGGACTTTTACTGAGGACACATGGCCCAGGCAAAGGCCTGCACTTCAGTTTAATTGGAACACTTGTGTTGTGGTCATTTGTCCTGTCCAGATTGTCCCTCAGTGCAGTGAGACATATTTATAACTTCTTCCAGTATAAACACTAATGTTACCCTCTTTATATACATGCATTTTTAAAAATAATAAATATTTTAAAATGTCTATTCAGAACCTGCTCTTACACAAAACAGTAAAGGGAGTCAATGCCCAAACTTAAAATTTGTGTGAAAGTTAGGACGCTTTTATTACCCTTTGCAACATTTTTCAGCGGCTTCCATTTCCCAGGGTCATTGCTTTTTCCAAAGAAGAATCTGAAAGAAGATAAATTTGCAGTGTGACTTTGAAGGTCACCAGTATGAAGTTGTGATGAACTAATAAAGGAAATTATGCCCTGGAACAGAACACTCCAAGGCATCTATTTAAATCATCAGAGCATTAATCCAGGTGCTTTAGCAGAGCCATATGACATAGGAGGGATTTCCAAGGTACCCAAAACATCAAAATAGCAGACTTGGTGCCAGGCAGCTCTGTTATCTGCCTTTATGACAGTGTTCTGGTATGAACATTATTAAGTCTGAAATATGTTCGCAGTGTACTGCAGACAGAACAAGAACAAAAGAATTTTAATGAAAATTTAACCTGAAGAAACAAGAACAAAGATACTCATTCACGAGAGTAAATATATCAAGAAAGAGTCAGTGAAGATAAAAGGGATCACAGACGTGTCAAAATTTATTTCCCAAAGAAAACAGTAACTCAGATGACAGTCTGGTAAAGGTGTATTAATATAATAACCACATAAAAATTCACACCAGAGCAAAACCATTTAGTCAATCAAGTCTTATTTTGGTATCTTTCACAGTATGAATAAGTATCTTTCAAATACATGAAATAATAATGATCTGGATCTGAAAGTTCACTTGCAACATTCCCAAGGATGTTACAGATAAAATCAAATTTGCCTTAACCTTGTAGGGTCTGACATTTCTTGCTACTAAAAAGCCCAGGAAACTTGATCCTAATTCAGGAAAATATTTAAGCAAAGATTAAGCACATTCCTATTCAGTAAGGTTATTAAATATATGCCTACTTTTAAAAACGTCTTTTAATTCCAGCACAATAATGTTTGAAGTCAAGCTTATGTTTCAGAATTTAGTGTTCTGTCCCTTTTAGGCAGAATTAGAGCCCTGGGTACTGCACAGCTCCAAAACTAAAAAATACTTCTATTTTGCCTGCCATCAGCATGAATAAACAAATCTGAATGGTATCACCAATGGCACATTTGGCTTTAAGCATGTAGCTGCTCCTGAGAAAAAGGAAACGTGATATCCCATGTATCAGCCATTATTCATCAGTAAGCAACATTCTGCGTGGTAATGGGGCTGATACAGAGCAGTAAAGGGCAGGAAATATGTTTATATGATGTGTTTTACACACTGCATTAATCTGATTGTCCATTATTTCTAAAGCAAACATAGAGGCATAAAAAGTATATTAACCGTTGCACATAAAGCCTTTGGTCACATTAGATGTTTGTCACACCTTGTGAGAGCCACGGCAGCACAGCCCTGCAGAATTTAAAGCCGTCAGCAGATCACCAGTACCCAGATGGTCACAACTTTTCCTTGAGGGAAAAGGGTCACTCTGGAATCTGGCACTGGGATTCCCAATCCTTCTCTGTCCCACTCAGAACAGACATCAGCCCACTGACAGAAATCAGCCTTCGTGTGCAGGAAAGTTAAAGCACAGAACCAACGTGAACTTGCAGGGATAAAGAAGCAAATTTTTAGGGCTCACTTTAATTTAATCAGTGATGCTGATTTCTCAATCTTACAACAAATGCTGGTCTTTCTCAGGCTGCATTTCCTTGCACTTCAGAAAAATGTGTCAGTGCCATGAAGCACGTTAGCAGAGGCATCTAATTAAATCTTCATGCAAGGAGAAGTTACTGTCTGAAAGGTTACTGTCTATCATAGATTATTTACTGTCTGAATGTAGAGGGCTGGATGTGTGGTTTATTGTTTTCAAATGCTTTTTGTAACTTATGAAATATTTAAAAGAAACTAATCTCAAAATAGGATTGAATCATGTCTTATGTATCTAGACATTTCTTTCATGGAGTTTTGCAACTCTAGAAAGTCTTTTTTTTTCCAACCACAAAATAAGAATTATAAAGTAACTTTAATGGATCAAGGCGATAACTTCCTGCAAGCTTCATAAATTATGTATTATGGCTGTAACCTTGAAAAATAACCATGTTTATTAACGCTTGGCTGGGCTTTTTATTGCTGTTTCTTGTTAGATTCTGTGATCTTAATATTTAAATATCTTTTTCAATAGTTGCAGCTTCTCTCTCTCTAGAGAAGAAATAGTCACTTACAATAAATCACTAATATGTATTTTAATCATTCCTAGAGACAGCACTGAATATCAAAATCTTCCTGAACAGGGAGCCCTCATCATAAACATATGTACAGCACCTAGCACAATATCCTGGTTTCATTTGGTACTTGCAAGGCTTGTCATAGAGTTGCTACATCATTCTTTCCTTGTGGATCTGTTAGGAAACAGTTCATTTCTAAGGGACTTGGTTCTGCCTTGCCAGCTCCCAACATATCTTATACATATTCCTGAGCGTTTCCTGCTCTTTAGGTATTGCTGCTGTTGATGTGGAGCTCAGGGCACAGTTCAGAAATACATGGATTAAAAAAAAAAAAAGCCAACCTTTTTTGCCTTTGTGACTTCTTGTAGGCCTTGTAACCACTGAGTCTCACCTCTGAAATATCACCCCATTTGTTTACAAAGTTTGTCTTGAATTTGGAAACTAAGAATTTTTATACCCAGATTAAGCATAATAACCGTAATACAGAAAAAAACGTCATAGAGTATGTCCAGGCTGTGAGGGTTGAAGTTTTAATCTTTAGTAGCCTGTCCTAGGTTACATTTCAAACCAGTACATAGCCTAAGCCACGATTTTACCTTTTGCACCCGGAAGCACCCTCAGATGAGCTTCTCACTTCAGGTTTTGTTGTTTTTAACCCGTGTCTGATGAGGAGTCTGCTGCAACTTCCAGCCAAAGAGTTGGTTTTACCTGCATTGCATCCCGACTTCTATTGTTTGTTGACATGTGGGCAACTGAAAGAAAAATTGTGCTGAAAACTGAGATTATTTTAATGACTTTGAAAGGCTTATAGGTGGGAGGGAAAGGATAAGTGAAGTTCAGGCCTGTCAAAATGCGAGGTTTGTGGTTTAAAGATGTTATGTTGCATATGAAAGTTTAAAAAGCTGTAATCAGTTATGACATGTGCAGGCAATGTTGCTGGGCAAAGAAAAATGTAACAGGGTGAAAGTTAATGTTTTCCATCTCTCTCCAGGCTAAAAGTGAACAAATCAGTATGAGACACCTGACATCAGGGAACTGGGAAGTTATCAAAATCCTGGCATATGATGAAAATACTCAAAAGATGTAAGCACTGTTCTCTTTGTTTATAAAAATATTCAAGTTATTTAAGTTGAATCCATTTAACTCAAAATTAAACAACAATATTTCTTTCATTTTTGAGCATTGCCATAACTTTGACACAGCTGAGTACATAAGGTGTAGTTGTAAGACATTTCATCTGCTGTTCTTTTCCTGAATGCTTTTTTATGCAGAGGGAGAGAAGCACACCATGACATGACTTGACTCATTATGTTTTTGTGAATAAAAGGAATCAACACACAGTGCAGCAGTAGTAACATTTTGGTAACTTCTTTCCTGGAATCCAGATTAGAAGTCATAGTAAATTTTTAGTACTTGATAAAACATTGCACTTTTACTGCATGAGGTGTCAGAGTTTTGGGGATCTGATCCGACTTCATAAATTCAAATTATTTGTAGAGATTATCAGAATTCCCAATTCTCACCCAGCTGGCTTAGAGAAATCTTTTCCAATCCCATCTTTGTGATAGAATGGAAGGAAATGCAACTCATACTTGGTGCTTTTGGGGAGGAGTTTAGAACTAACACAAAATGTCTGAAGGCTTCACCTGACTTCAGTAGATCTTGCTTAATTTTCACTTTTATCTGTCCATGACAAAAAATAGACAAGCATATCTAATTCTCATTTGCTTTAAAATAAATGATATTTCAGCAAGAACTGTTTTGAGGCAATTAAGTTCCATCTTTTCCACTGGTACTGGAGAAAACCCTTTTTTGACGAGTCCTTCTATGGGTTTTGAAAATATATCCATAGAGAATTTCCTGGTACTTTTGCAAGGCCCAGAGGAAAAAAGGAGGTCTGGTTGCAGTCAGGCTGCTGAGAGATGACAGATTGCACATGGGCTGTCTCAGCCACTGGAGGGGATTGCCTTGCCCTCCTTCTGCCTATCAGGCAGAAACTTTGTGGAGATCTCCTCAGGGAAACCCCAAGGGCTTGTCTTGGTATTCCTGCAAAGTCTCTTTCCACCCATGCAAAGCAGATAGAAGAAAAGGTTGGTTTACAGCTCAAAAAGCCTTTCAGATCTCATAAGACTTATTGTAGTATATGACATTATTTCATTGTGACCTTTATCTACTACTTGGATTTATATTGCAAACTCCTGGAGTGAAGCAGAAACTTTCTCTTCTGTATTTTTAATATGCAGAGAGGTGTCCTGGTTGCTACTGGAGCTCCTGGGCATGACAGGAATTAAAACCATGAAATCCTGTTTTCATCACTTTTTTAATAGGAAATTGTATAGCTTCTGAAATAACTGTATATTGGATCTAAATTTAATCTTGGAACTTAGGTTTATATATAGGTATTTGATCTTCATAGATATTTGTGAATTTTTAATTTTTAAAAATATTACTTATGGTGTCTCTCACTTCTCTAAGCACTACCCAAATCAGACAGTTTACCAAACTGAGTTTAATTTTTTTCCTCTTTTGGGCACAGTTATTTCTTAAGCACTGAGGAGTCCCCAAGAGGAAGACAGCTGCACAGGTAAGAAGTTCAAGGGGCTGTGTTATCAGCTTCTTCATCCCAAGCCTTGAGTAATATGCTTGGGTAATCATTTATATTGTATAAAAATTAGTAGCTTGAGCTGTAACAAGGAAAGAATCAAAGCCTTTCAAAATTAAAATTGCCAGTATTTTCCGTTTTCTAAAAAATGGCAAAGTTTGTTACACAAAATGTTTTTACCATTTGTGTCTTCACAAGTCCTTTATAAGCATCTAAAAAGTTAAACCTAAATACAAGCATTTAACATAACTGTGTTTTAAAAGTAATCAAAGTTTTTTAAATAAAAATATTTATAGGGTTTAATCATGTGACTTAAAGTGTGTGGGCAAAGCACAACTTAAATCTGAGGTTAGCAAGTTTTTCATGGTATCCTGGGTGACACCATGAGTGTCCTAGTGAGTCCTTTTTCGTGGTGATGCTGTTCCCCTCATTACTGAGTTATTGCAGTGCCAGCAGTGCTTTGGGCAGCTTTTGTGTCCTGTTCCCATCGCCCAGTTTACAGAACAGCAGCCCAGTGAGTCATCTGGAAAGTGTTTGCATCAGGAACAAAAGGAGCCACTGGTATTTTGGCAAGCTTGGGGGCTAAAACAAATCCTGTTGTTCTGATGTGCTAATTCTTGGTTTGTTGTATTTTATTCCAATGTAAAATGTTTCTGATCGTTTTTTTCTCCCAGTGTATCAACAGTGGGGTCATTGAATCGTCAGTGTCTCTCGTGTAACTTCTTGAAAGACCAGTGCACATACTTCAGTGCAAAGTTCAGCCCCATGAACAGGCATTTTCTCCTGCACTGCAAAGGTAAGTCAAATGCACAGGGTGTAATGCAGTCTGCTTCTGAATTAATGTATTTCCTTGAGAAGGGCACTGGGCTGGAGTCTAACATTTAGCTCAGCAGTGGATTACTCAAAGTCCTGTACAGAGCCTGTGCCATGACTGCAAGTAAAGATGTTCTGTGAAATAGCTAAATAATGAGTGATGTCAGAAAGCCGCTCCAATCCTGACCTTCCTGTACAAGTAAAGGACATCAACTTGAATTCACCCTAAATTAAAATCCTTCACAAAAAAAATTTGGAATTTTGGTAATGGTCCTGTGGGGGTTTTATAACAGCTTCATTATTTTATGTATTGGGATTGATCTTGTGTGATTATACCTAGTTAAAAAATGAGGGCCTGTGTTGTGTAGCAGTGTTTGTACACATGGATGTGCAGTGTATCTGTACACCCCCACCTTCACGTGCATGTGTATGGATGTATCTACCAAAAACCAGCTGTGGTTTAATCCCCAGAGACAGATCTTCTATCAGTGCAATTGTAATAAATAACTCACAGTTTTACTGTTAGCTGCCTTCCAGTAGCACTAAATGGCACCAGCTGGCTTCAGAATTTCTGTATAAACAAAAAACTAGAACCATCCCACACAGAGAAATTTATAACCTACACACAGGAATTAAACACTGATGTATAAGTGATAAAAAAAAAGTTCAGAAAAGCATGAGGGAATCAATAATAAAGTACACAGGTAGATCTGTTGTCCTTGAAACTTCCAAAATTTTACAGACACCATCCCCCCAGTATTTTTGCATAGCTAAGATCAGAGTCCAAAGAGTAGAGCACAATTTATCTGAAATACATATGAATAGCTCATTTTATATGCATGCGGGTTTTCTATTTCTTTTGCAACTCTACTGGTTTTCTTCTTTTTTTTTCCCCCACAAAAATAAAATACCTGCTGACTTGAGCATTGAATGTATCCAAACAAAGAAACTATGAATATATATTGGCTAAAATTAGGGGTTTGTTTTCGGTTTTGCTGTTTTGGGTTGTTTTTTTGTGGAAATGCACCTACAGTACATAGCTGATTAGAAGAAGAATGTACAAACTGCAGGTTAAATCTGCAGCAGGAGTGATGGAGCTAATCTTGAGGTCCTTCTCTGAGTAATGAGCTCCTCATGCTTTAAGCAGTTTTCCCTTGTGCTTGATGTAATCCCTATGGGGTAAGTCTCAGATTCCTGCAGGAGGGAGGGTTGATAAATTGGGAAGAGTTTTTTGCCCTGAGTCAGCAATGTGCTAGGGTCCAAAAGCATCTTGTTATTATTTTAGCAATATTCAGCCTGTAAACATGTTCCTTTGGTATAAAAATGTGGATGCCAGCAGGGGGTTGTGCATGTGATTACTCACAAGCTCATGACTTTCAGTGACTTTGGCGGTTCTCTGTTTGAGCTGGGAAAGCTGTAGATCATCCTCCCAGGATTAAACCTACACTCCACTGAGTTTCAGTAGACCAACCTGAGCTGTACATGTTGGGCAGGGATGATAAACCACTGTCATTAATTTTTCCTACCTCTGACATTAATGTATAGTTGCTGGCTGGGAGTTTTTCAGGGGTCTTCTCCTGTGTTTCACCGGAGCTTGGCAGGTGCAGCAGCAGCGTGGCCCCGGTGTAGGGCCAGTGCCCTTGGGGTGGGTTGGGCATTTGACAGTATCAAAGCTGATGTCAAGGTCACCATAGAAATGGCATCAAAACTCTTCTGCTTGTAAGAGTATGAGGCAAACTGCTTCGAGGAGATAAATGGCACATCTACTGTGTGCATACACAGTCGTTTCCCCACAGCAAAAAGCCTTTACCGAATTGTTACAAAAGCAATTCACCCAGAAAAACCCTTGGGGGACTCTGGACTGGTTCAATCTGTATAAGTTTCAATTCTTCAACCTCCTGTTTACCCATGAGCACCTTTATTAGGATGGTTTTTCCTTCTTAGTTTCCATCAGCCAGGAGATCTCTCTCATTTTACCAGCTGTATCCATCTCCAGAGACTCTCCTGACTGAGGAGTTATTTCTTGCCTGGTAGATGGAGGACTGGCTCCTCAGCCCCTCAGTTTTGGCAAGCACATCCTTTGCACTTATTTTCCACACTGCATGTGGATTTTTCCTTTAAGACTTCACAAACACTAGCAAGGTATTATTCTGTCCACTCAAATAAGATAGTTCACAGAGGGAGTAATTGTTTCTCCCCTTTTTTACAGCAGGAAATAAGCTGTGGGTTTGGGGTTGGTGGTAGGAGGTCAATGGGAAATCCAAGTGCTGTGCTTAGTTCTGATGCTCTGTAACACAATGCCTGTAACACAAATCTGTCTTTTTTTTTCCCTGATCGGCATTTTAATCTACTGCAATCTCCCTTTTTTCAAAATCTATCATCATCCTTCCACCTTTTAGTATGATAAATAGAGCTAGGCTGGAAAATGCCAGTGCTTTCCCCCTCAGAAATGGTCTTTCTTAAATAAGAATTTAAAGCAAAAATGACAAATTCAGAAGAAGTAAAAAGAGCTGGAAATAAAAACAAACTAAAGCAAGAGAGACATCTGAAGAAATTATCTTTTTAGAGAGCTAAGGCAGAAAGCTGTGATTTGTCAACAATCTACCTGTAAGATTTTTGTCAATTGTCCCCCTTGAGGGAGAGAATGAAACTGATAAAAATCTTCAGTGAAGGCTGTGAATGTCATCATGCTATTTATTTCAGGTATTTACATTTCCCTAGGCTCATGCCATAATTAATTGAGAGAGACAGTCTCTCAAAACACATAAATGAGGCTCTGTCTTTGAACTCTCAAAGGGAATTGTTTTTTTTCTCAAAAAAAGAGTTGTAACTCCTAATTTCAAAGGGTCCATGCCTTCATCTGCCATGGGGTCCTCAGGGACTTCAGCTTTTCTGCATTGTTCTTCCTTGCCCAATGGTGACTGCGTGCTTCTAATTTAAACTCTGAGGTAAAACTGAGCTTCTCACATGTAAATTCCATGTTGGGGGTGGGGACACAGGATTTTCTTTTGCATGTTTACACTGGTGAGGATCTTCAGAGCAGGGACATCAGACTCAGCCACTTCTGAATATGCTGAATGCTTGGTCATCCCACTTTCACACGCCACCTTGTGCGTTTGCACAGTAGCTGTTGATGTGAACAATTTTTTCTTTTAGTTTCTTAGTGCAGTAAAAATAAAGTACGTGAAATAGGATTAGACTACATCACACCTAGATATGACTGTGATGCTGTTGGTTTTGCAGAGCTGGCATACCAAGGGAGCTTCTTAAGCAGATAATTAAGTGAAATATACTTTTTCGACACGTCTATAGCTTTTCCATAGAAAATATAAGTCGATATTAGCATTAATTCACTTCCCAGTCAGCCTAAAGTTTCTGAATGTCAAACTGCTATATTTTAAACAACACCATTAAGTGCCTGCATATCTTGTTTATTCATCACTTAAAACTAAAACATGGAGATTATTTAAAAAAAAAGAATGCTCCTTCTGAGTGCAGGGTCTGGGCTGCTGAACAGGCAGAAGGCAGTGCCTGTTTCACACTTTGTTGGTGCTGTAGTCCAGCCTGTGTCCTTCCCAAGAGGCACCAGTGGGGTTCCTGCTCTGTTTGAAGGGAATTCTGTATATGGAGCTTCCAGGATCCCGTCTTGTGTGGTAACTGGTGCTCTCATTCTTTGTCACTGAACTACAGATTACGAGCTACCCCACCTTTCCTCTGTTTTTGTTCTCTCCTCAAAACAGGACCAGGTGTTCCAGTTGTAAGTGTGCACAGGACAAGTAATACAGCAAGTGAGTATATCTTATGAAATAAGTAAATTTTCTTATCATCCTTAATTTCTTTTCTGTGGGAGAGGGGAAAGTAAGTACATGAAAACGTCATGCAAGTACATAAAAACTAATTCGTACAAAGTGCTATTAATTACCTTTTAGCAACATCCACATCAGTAAATGATAAGGATAGAGGTAAATCAAATGACTAAAACTTTTGCCAGATTTTCAGATGTGTTCTGTACTAAATGCATGTGACTCATCTTCTGTTTACCCTTGAATACAGTGGATGGCAGGTTGGTCTTCATCCTTTTCACTTTCTTTGTAGATTATGCTGCCATTGCAGTACACCTCCTGTGTTTTTAGAGATGTTTTTAAAGTTACACTCCAATTATGTTGAAGTCAGGTACAGTTCTTGGATGATTGATCATAAAAGCTGACCTACATGTGGTGATTTAGTCCTTCTCTTATATTTCTCAAATCAGAACAACTCCACTGACATTTTCCATGAAGACAAATCCAATAATAAAGGCTTTTTAGGAGAGTATTCTATACCTCTATTTGTCAAGCTTTACTCATTATTTTTTTGTATAACGAGACCAAGTCTTTTACTGTTTCCTGGCTGCTGAGATGCTTTGCAATGGAAGACTGTCCTTCAGCAGCTGAATTTTCCTGGTGGTGCAGCAGAGGTAACAACCCTGCTACCTCCAGCTCTGCTGTTACTCCACTAGCATGGAGCTGTGGATTACAGGAATTGGGGACAACCTTTCATTCAAAGGCACTAAACCAATTCTTACATATCCTCATTTCATGAACTGGATTATCCCCAGGATTTTTCCTAGAATCAGAAGTCCTGAACTGTACCTGTCTGCATCCCCTTTGTCTTGGGCCAATCAGGATTCACCCATGACAGTGGAGCTAATCTTGCATGTTGAAGTAGCACCCTGATCAATAGTGCCATGCTATGAAGTGTTAATTAATATCTGAATTTTGGGTTCCTTTTTTCTCTTTTTTCCTCTTTCTTTTTAATGCCACTGTTTGTGTTTGCAAAGCCCAGAGCCGTGGCACACCAAGGGCAGGGAGTTTTATCCAGCTCAGAAAAGGGTAGCTACTGCTGCAAGTAAATGCATTTTAGACTTCTGTGGAGCTCCTCAATTCCATGAAGGCAGACTTTTGCTCTTTATAACCTGCATCTAAAGTACTATTGAACGTGAATTACTGAAATAGAGATTTATGTGCAGCACCTTAGAGTAAAATAAAGCAGGTCAGGGCAGTGGGACGTTGTTTGTTGTAACAACAAAAAGCCAAATAATAAGAGAGATAATTTACCACTAGTGTTTTAGTGCAAGATTAGATTATCCTCTTCAATTCATAAAGGAATGATTAAGGATTATTTCAATTATTCCATCCTCAGACTATAATTATACCATTTTGGTTGACTGCCCAGAACAAGCATTCTCCTCAGATTATCTGTTTTGGCCCTAAGTGAAGAGTTTATTATTTAAGTTAAAAAAATCTAAATTTTGGAAGCAGGACTGGTAATTTGAGTTAAAAAAAAAAAAAAAAGAACAAATTAGCCATTCTTTCCTGTACAAAAGGGTTGTTTCAAATTAGTCTGCAGCTTTAAACCAGGCTGATGGTCTTGCTCTTGGCTGAAGTGCAGAAGACAAATAAGGACATGCAGTGACCACATTTAGCTGTGCTGGCTAAATATTGCCTTGGAATAGGTGATACTGGGGAAAAGGATGCCTGCATGAGGCTTAGGATACTGCCCAGCAGAGCAGCCTCGTGCTGCAGCAGCTGCTGTTAGGATTTGTCAGAGGTGCTGATATTCATGTTGGTCATCAGAGATTTCATTGGTAGTGCGTAATGAAAACAAAACCCACTAAAGGCAAAAAAATGAACTGGATGTGTATCTTTTTGAATTGAAAAGTAGTTGCATTATAGAAAAGGTATTTACAGAAAGAATTAATTTACAAGATTAATTGTAAGAATAATTTGTAAGATCATTGCGCATTTGTCTCTTTTTCTTTAATTTTTTTGAATCTCGATGTTCCTCTGGTGTGATGATTCTCTATTCAACATGGTTTTTCTTCCTGTTTTCTAGAGTTTTATATTTTGGAAAATAACCCTGTGTTGAAAGAAGTTGTTTTTAAGAAAAAGAATTACAAGACTGAAATCAAAATGCTTCACATTGAGGATTACGGTAAATCTGGCAAAATGGTATTTTAGCAAGCCAAAAGCTTTCTTACAGTGTTACTGTTTTTCATCTGTGTAACTACCAGCCTTTAATGTTTTGCTCTTTTCTTAAAAGAATTGCCTTTACAGTTGTCACTGCCAAAAGATTTCACGGATCGAAACCAGTATGGCCTCCTATTAATAATGTAAGTATCTGTGTAGAATCACTCAAAATAATAAAAAAGTGCTGCACAGAAAATACTTAAATCTGAAATTAGTTTTTTTTTTAAATTATTTTTTACCTTTTGTAGGAAAAATATGTCATGGTTTTGAGTTGAAAAATCAAAAAGCTTGTTCTTGGGAAGATTTTGTGACCGGTGCAGTCTGGTAGAGATGCCTGGGGTTTTTTTGAGCTAGTCAAACCTAACCGTGCTTTGCTGTACTTTCATGGATGGGAGGCACGGGTGTTTCTGATGGTGTAGCTTCGAGTTGTCCTGCAGTGTCTCCTGGACTCTTACTGCTCCTACCCACAGAGCATCTCACTCAGAGCATGTGCTCCTTTTTCATCCCTGAGAGAAATGAGTAGAGCTTCCAGGAGGGGCTCAGTTGAGATGCATAAAGCAAAACTGCTTTTAGGAACACCAGAATGAAAGAAAATTACTTTTGATCATCAGTGGTTGAAGGCATGATAGGCATGATCCAAAGCCTGTTGATTTTTGTAGAAAACCTTTGTGGGAGGAGGATGGTATTCCTTGGAAACCCGTGCTGTTCTTTTAAAAGGAGATGGGGTGAGTGTTTCTTGCAGGGAGAGTCAGCCTTTATGTTGTGTAGCAGAGGAAAAGAACAGAGTCATGAGTGTGCTTGAAGCCTACCTGGGAAAAGTGGTGAGGGCCAGCTCAGGGCATCACTCCTTTCTCCACCCAGACTCAGCATGGGTGAAGAGGGCTTTCCTGGACCTACAGAGTTTCTTCCAGTCCCAGCTGGAAAGAACTGATATGAATTTCAGTAATAGAAGTGTAGGAGTGCACTGTTAAATTCATGAAAATGCCACGTTACTGAGCTGTGTCACCTGGAGCAGATCTCCCCTCAGTGACAGCACAGATCCTTATTGTTGGATGTGAGGTGTTAACAGACTTGGGCTGCTGAATGATCCCAAATTCCTCTGCCCAGATTAGACAATGGGACAGAAAGGCATAAACCTGCTTATTTTTAAGCCCAGTTTGTGTTTTAAAACTCAGAATTTTCAGTTGTACTTATCCACAGTTGTGGAAGCTCCCTGCTTCAATTGGCTCACGAACATATTTTTCTTTTCTTGTGAAGAAACAGGACACGTGGATTTTACTTCATCTTTGCAGCATTTCCTGGCATGATCTTGGAAGCGTGATTATATTTTAAGCAGCTCTTACACGAGTGCCACAGGCAAACTGACTCTGTGAATTGACCCCAGCAGCACTGCAGGGAGTTGCAAATGCTTGTGCTTATTCCAGTTTCTGAGAGCAAGGAAACTGAAGGTGTTAGCAGTGCAACGCTTCCCTTTTCAAGTAGCCTAGTAAATACATAATCTGCCATGTGCAGCTGTGGTAAAATATGGGGTTATAAACTCATGTAGAACCCAGAGAAGACAGAAGGGAAAGATCAGAAACCTGAGAAGTCCAAGGTGAGAAATCACAGGAAAAAGAAAAGAAAAAAAAAAGGCTAAAGAAAATACTATTTTGAAATGTTTTGAGATATCAAGAGTTTAAGACCTGAGAACAGTATTGAGGCAAGGGCTGAATTTAAATTTAGCAAAGTTGTCAGTACCCAGCGAGCAAATAATGTGGCCAAGTCATAATGTATGGATATGTTTTATAATTGCTTTATTTTTTTATGATAGGCATGTGGGATAAAAAGGAAATTCATCAACTTATGAATACAGATTGTTGTATCTACATTTATAGTATGAAGACTTTGGTTCTTTTAGGTCAGATCCTTACCTTTGCAATACTCAACTCCCAATGTTAGCTTAAGCAGGGGTTATTTTTAGAAAACCCTGTATACTAATGAAAGTATGAAACTGAAGATTTCAAATCTGTTCTGGCTTGTGTAGCATATTTTGTGTCCTCCTCTTCCCTGGAAGAAAAAGGAGTTATATTAAGCTATATTTCTTCAGCAGCTTTTTACAGACTTAAAACTAAGGTTGCCAGCAATCCCTTTTTCTATTAAAGATGTCCCCAAATGAAATATAAAACTGCAAACTGTCACTGAAGTTATGGGAGGTTCCCTTGTGGGATGATTATTTGAGCCTAATAAATTCTGCCTAGCTCTTGAGAAAGAACGATTGGATATCTCTGGGTGTATAGGGGGTAATTCCTTGACCCACACAGCTCCAAATTGACATCCTAAGGTTTATTTCATGATCAGAAGTTCTA
>VZTH01017850.1:171944-224617 GCA_013397815.1 Aleadryas rufinucha | reverse complement strand
ATTTTCAAAAAAAAAAAAAAAAAGAAGAAAAGCATTCAGGTCCAAGGAGAACATGTAGCTTTTATAGGGAACACTGATTAGTTGTGTAGATGATATCATTTCCCAGGTACTTGACTTTTCTGAGTCCCAGAGTGGTACTGTTGGGACTGGTGGAGAAATACCCTGTTCCTACTGCCAGCTGTGTTAGATGAGAATTAGTGGCTGGTAACAAGTGCTGTCTTTCATATTGTTCAGCTGCCCCTGCTTTCTTTCTTACATTCTCAGCCATGATATTATTATCATTATATTCCAGCTATTGAGAGTAAAACTTGGAAAATGAATGCTTACCAATGTCCTTGGTAAGAATATTGGTTTCATTGTGTGTCCATTTTTTTTGGAAAGGAGATTCTATAAAACATCTTGATCCAGGCAACATACACTTAGAAATATAAAACCAGAAGATATAAGAACAGAAAAGTGGAGTATTAGCAGAGAAGTGGGGGTTGCTTTCCATCTCAGTAGCACTGCACTTTGAATAAGGAAAAGAGAAAAGAGGGAGAGAGGGAGACAGGGAGGAAGGAGGTTGATGGGTGATTTTATGATGGAGATGAAGTTTGGTATAATCTGTTATTTGGGTTTTTTCAAATCACTGAAAGCTAGTAGCCACTTCAAAGCTGCATGACTATCATAAGGCTTCTGTATTCATGCAAGGATGTCTGCAGGTAAATTTGAACCTCCAGAACATGGCCCCCAGATGCCTGAGTGTTACAGCTGAACTGTGGAAGGAAGCTTGTACCAGTGGAATCCGGTCCTGGTGTGAAACCTGGGTGTGAACTGAATGCAGTTCCATGTAGACACAAGCTCAGCTTCAGGACCAGGACCTGATTATCCTGCAACCTTCAGCATAAAGATTGTGTGAACAATCATCCATTAGCAGCTGCAAAGCAAGCTGCGATGCTCAAATCATTGTATTGCTGTGTTAAAATTTATGTCCATCTGGATGTTTAACAGATCTCGTGTAGAAACCAGTTATGTTGGCTGGCACTATTTTTCTTACCAGAATTGTGATGAGTAGCCCATAAAATTTTAAATAGATGAAAACACTTTCCTTTCTTGAATTTATTCTCCTAAACCACTGATAACATTTCACACTCAGTTTCCTTCTGATGTAATACACACAATGTAGATGTATATTAGAGACCTGCATGGTAATTGCCTGAAAAAGTGATTACCATCTCTTTTCTATATAATTAAGATCAAAGTTTCAATTCAGATCCTTGATTTCCTCATTATGGTTCACCTTACTCATTAAAAAAGTTGGAAGATACACTTTTTGGTAACACACAGGAAGTTATTAAGTGAAGACTCTGGCATTTAATCTGGGTAATAATATCAGAGTGGATAATCATTCTATATTTTGCTTTGATCATAATTAACCTTATTCCTTCAAATGTGTAGATAATGTATGTTAAATATCAGTATCTATTATTTAATGCCATTTAAAGTTGTTCAGTATGTAAGTGGGTATTTTAAAACTGAATCAGTGGAAAGATTGTCCTGGTATTTGATGGGGAAAAACCCCCTGAGAATTCTTCAAAGTAGCAGTGAATTGTCTCCAAGAGGTTTCTGTTTGTTTGCTTGTTAACTTGTTTTCTTATATTTTGGTCATAAGCAGGAGTTGGTTTTGAACTGATGAAAGTTTTAGGCCTTGCACAGGCAGTCAAACCTGTTTATGCCTACAGTGAATGCACTCTTGGGACTGATAGCAAGATAAGACAGTGAGGCTGAAAAGTGAACGTTTTTTGCAGCTTTGAGATCGAGCTATTAAAAGACTAGAAGAAATATAGAGAGGCATAATGCAAGTTTTGGGAAATATTCAAGATCTGAGGCACAGTAACACTGCCAATTAACAGCTGTCTTGTGTACCTTTTCACTTGTAAAGGATATTACTCATTTTAACTGGCAGGAGAAGGAACAGTGTGAAAATATCTGGTAGATTCCACTACTTGATTGCAATATGCTTGCATGGGGGACATCCCTGAAATCCCTTTTGTTTGGCCAGGTTTTCCTCTGTAAAACTGCTAAAAAATTTATTTTTTAGGGGATCCCTAAGTCATGTGAATGATTCATTAATTGCTTTGCCAGCCATCCACCTCATGCCTGTATTCATCCTGCCTCTATGGAGGAAGCCAGTATTTCACTGACCCTTTGTGTTTCTGTTACATAAAAATACTTGATGGAGAGTCTCTTCTTTTTTTCTCTTTTAGATTTTCTTCCCAATTCTTTGAACTTTGTAGAGAAGGATTCCTTTAGCTTAGTCTAAAAGATGAATAGACTGGAGACTCATTCCAGCTGTTTCATTGGCAGTAGCAGTCCTGGTACTATGGGCAGTGATGGATCTGCTCTCTCCCTTCAGTCTTGTCCGCACAAAAGTCTTGGGGAATCATTGAGATCCGTCCTCTTTCAGCTTCCCCCACAGCAATACATACCTTGCTCTGTGAATAAAGTGCTCATTTAATCTTCTGTAGAAAAACAAAAAGAGATTCAAAACTTCACCTCCTTTTCTTATGACACAGGACAGGGTTACATCTCTCATTCTCAAAATTGTATTTTTAAAGTCTTCAGCCCCAAGGGTTTTAGAAAGACATTTTAAGAATAACAGTTTTATTTTACTATGCTGTGTGTTTCAGTCCTGCCTATCACGTTTTCTGCCCTTGTAATGGAGTCTCTTTTGGTGATGTGTTTTAATTTGTGTGGCCATATTGCAGGGAGGAGTTGTAAACACACAATCTGTCTTTAGCTGCAGTCTGATATATCTGAATAGGGCATATGAGCAGAGAGAAAAACTTTGGGATTTTTCGTTCTTAATGTTTGAGGCTATTCAATGTCTCTGATTTTTGACCAGCAGTGGTGGATGTGCTTGAAAGCTGATGCTCTTGAAGTCTGAAAAGGAAGTGTATTTTACTATTGCACCAGTTTTGCAAAGCAATCTTTCCCCACTCAGTTTCACCATAAATAAAAGATTATATTTATTTTTGTAGATTTTATTCTTTAATTTTTAGCCATTCTCACACATTTACTGTCAAGTTACCTTTTCCACATGCTGCACCAGATCCACAGTTTTGCAGAAGTAGAAAGACATACACTGGAGATTAAGCAGGGATGACAGCAGTTATTTGCCCTGCATCTTTGAAAATTGTCTTCCCCCCGCTTGGTCAGTCCTATAACTTCTAAAATTCCTATTCAAAATCTTGTCACTTTGTTTTTAAATGATGCAAAATATGGAACAAATTTTGCTGCAGCCATGTTAGCAGAGCAGCAGAGGAGTATTGCTCAGAGTACAACAGCTTCTCTGCTAACACTGCATTATTCCCTGTAGGCTGCAACTCAAGTCGTGAACAGAGACTTCAGTTTAAGCTTTTGGTTATAGAATGTGAAAGAACAGGTTCTTCTCTTTTCAGCAGTATATAAACTTGTAATGAGCTGCCCCTTTTCCCAGTCAGTCTGAGATGTGTGTGACTGACTTGCAAGAAGCACACAAACCCCTCACTGAGGTCATTGATGTCGATATATTGTTGATGGTTTCTGCCTATTTAAGCAGTACCACGATGGTGAACATGAGCAGTGTGCCCGAGCCATCAGCAGCTGTGCTGCCACAGTGGCATCATAATCCCAGTGTAGTCACTGTCAAAGACACATTGGGCAGCTCTGAACCTTGAAAGTCAGGAGCGAAAAAAAGGAAAATACAAGCACTGTCACTTGTGTGGAAGAAAAATGAATCAGAAAGAACTGTCCAAAGTCTTCATTTGGATCGTCTGCTCTCTTGAGCATCTGGAGATGATGCTCCTTTAGGAAGCCTTGAGGATGTTGAAGAGCTTGTAGCTTTGCCTTGCCCTTTTAGTGATGGCTTTGATTTTGCTGTAGTGCTTTGGCTGGTCCATGATTCCCTTAGGGCCATCCATACTCAGGTGGGAAGAAGACTTCTGTGTTTCTATTACACCTAAGCATAAATGGCCTGGACATTCTTCCAGGTTCACTAGTGGGGTCAAAAAATAATTCTGTGAAGAATGTACCACTGAACAGCATTTAATTACAATTAGGCTGTGAGTAGTGATAAGCATAAACCAAAACCTGACCTTTGAGTTGGCTGTAAAACCAGGACAAGCATCCCAAATCAGGCTGTGCAACTGTTAGTGCACAGTAGGACCAGCCTTGCTTTGTTACAGAGCCCTCAGGATGATGTTCAGATTTGTGTAAAGGATAAATACCTTGTAGAAGTCCCATGTAAAAGGTTAAGAATGGGGCCTAAAGGGTGGTTAGAACATATGCTATCTCTGTGGAGGACAGAAACACACCTCAGATGCTCAGTATCATTTTACAGTGGCCGCTGAAGAGTAAAGAGACCTTTTGGTGCTAATGGGAATTTTGATATGGACCTCAATGGAAATAGCTTTAAATGCCTATCACAGACTTCTTATGTGGACGTTCTTGAAATAAACTAGCCACTGGAAAATTGCTTCCAAAAACAATACAACAAACAACCCATGACACAGGCCTGGGTGATGTGTAGTGTTTAAAGTCTGAGCCCACAAGTAGCCCAGCTCTGCCCTCGAAAAAGGAGCTTGAGAAACCATCACTGTCAGTTCTCACCCACTGAGAAACTTGCTGAGGTTCTGTTTGTTGTTCCTTTTTAACAGAAGAAATTCTCTAGGGCTATCACCTTTGATTTAAAACACTTTTTGGTTTTAAGCACTTTCTGGCTTAGAGAAAGGCTTATAAATGTAATGATTCTTCTCCTATTCCTAAGTGTCTAGAAATATCACGTGTGTATATATATATCTGTATACACCGGATGTATGTATAACCTAGATATACAGCATGTATAAATCAAATGTGAACACTGTATTAGTTTTGTTCTCATATTTGATGGGAGGGAAGCAGGCTGACTCATGATATTTTCACTTGTGTGGAATGTGTGAATCTGTTGAAAAGTTACCTAGTCAAACATGGATGTTTCTGATGTGGAAAGCTGGAATAACTTACAAATAATTGTAACTGGTCTGAGGCTCCTATTATTGGAAGTAATGATAAATACTTTGTGAAAACATCTGTGTCAATGTGTAGTGCTTCTGAAAACCTTGCTCTGTGTGATGAGCAGAAATTGGAAGTATTGTTCTGCTCCTTATTGCAAATAATAATTATATACTTCCTGAGTCTTGTGTTTTCTGCAGAGCTCACTTGACAGTATTTCCAAACTCATTGCTTTGCTTTGTTAGCAACCAGTGTAATTGCAACTGAATTGGTTAAACACACCAAAAAAATGCCCTTCTTTTCTTCTTATAAAGCCAAGTATAAACCTGATGCACAAGATAATGGTAAATCAAGTGTAACATGTTGTGTCTGAGTCTGTAACCAAGTGATCCTGATTTCAGTACATGATATAGCAACTAAATAGATAGGTCTGACTGAATTTGAAAACACATGCATTCATCATATGCTTGCTAATTAACTGAGAGATTACCTTGAAGATGGTCTGTGTTATCCACAGCCAAAGCTGGATACTGAACCAGCACGTTATTGTATGTATAAGACAGTACTTATTGTAGGATATTTTATCTCTCTTTCTCCCCAGGGTTTACATAAGTCTATTTGGCAAAATAATAATTTCTGTCTTCATCTTTCTTTCACCTTAGACAGGATATTCCCACAGACCATCCAATTTAATTTCCATACAGCCAGCACAGACACTTTTACATTTTAATTTGCATTCCACTGGCAGATGCAGCCTGCACAGAACTATTTTGCATTTTGTACAACTTCATGGTAGCCTGCTCTTTTATTCTATGTTTATCTTGGGGGAAAATAATGACAAACTTTCCTTTTAAAACTGACATTTTCTTTGTAAGGAAAATAGTGTGTTTGGCTTCAATGGAAAATCTTACTGTTCTTCCAGAAACTGCATTCTCCCCTTCTATTTCACCTTTTGTGCTGTAAACCACCTTTTTTTTTTGGTCATAAAATAGACTTATCACTCCTGCCTGCATCCGTTTCTTGCTATGAATTTGGATGGAGAAAATATAATTTTCTCCAGTGTATACTTCAGTCTTCTTTGTACTCTATTTCAAAAAATCCATTCAAGGATACAATAATGCAATTATTTTTGTTTTCTAAGATGACATCCTTCTTAACAGTATTATATATCCTACAAAATGCTAATCAGGGTGCTGAATGAATTTACCTTTTTGTGTGTTCAGTGCAACTTTAAAAATTCTGCATAAGCCTTCTCAGAACTGAGCTAGCCATTAGTGATTGTGTTTGGGGTTTTTTTCTTCACTTTTTTATAAGCAGCACTACCTGCTTTAATTTTCTGTGTCCTTCAGCAAAGCGTATTCAGGTATTGGCAGCACCGCAGCATAGTGGTTATAAAGTTAAAGAAATTATTTTGCTGCAGAGCTCGCAGCACTAATGGGATGGTATTGATGGAAGTGACAGCAGCTCAGCAGGGTTGCATAACCGACTGAACTCTGCCACGTAGGTTAAATAAAATATCAGAGCTCGGCACAGTGCATCACATTGTCAATAGTCTTCGTTTGTGTCTGGTGTGTTGGTATTTGCAGTGATGAAGCTCCAGGCAGCCAGTTGGTTACAGATAAGTTTCACATTGACTGGGACTCAGTGCTTGTCAACTCTGATAATGTCATCGTAGCTCGATTTGATGGCAGAGGGAGTGGATTTCAAGGCCTCAAGATCCTACAGGAGGTCCACCGATGCTTAGGATCAGTGGAAGTGAAGGACCAAATAGCAGCCGTAGAGTACGTATGTGCAAACTCTTCTTCTCTTTCACCCTGCCTCCACCTGGATGAATGAGCATTTGAACTAAAACTGCCCAGAATGTTTTCTCTGCATTGTTAATGTTTATTTTTTAATGCAGGTGCAAATTTTGAAACCATAATCCTTCCATTACAAACAGCAAATGAAAAATCAAAGGGGTGGTTTTGGGGCTCTTTTTGTGTTGGTGTTTCTCTTTGATAAAGCTGTCCTTCTCTGTGCAATCTAAATATGCCACCTGAGCTGAGTCATATTTGTATATATTCTGTAGGTGAATTTCTTGCTGTACACATTAACGTTTAAATGCATTTGTGTTTCACTATTTTAGGTCTATACCGTGGGATACTGCTCTCATTTCCACCACAGAGTTCCGGAGTAATCACACAAAGCAAATGGAGTTCTAATGGTGTAAATGAGAGCAAAATCTGTGCAAATGCCTGTTATTTCTCATTTGCATTATCATTTGTAGACTGATATAAGTCCCCTAGCTGCAGAAAAGAGTAATTTCCATCTGTGAAGTAATCATGTGTAGCTCTGACAACACTCCTTACTCAGGATGTACTTGTCAAAATGGCTCATAACCAAGGTCTGGATGGACTTTTTCTGAGATTTCCCAGGGAAAGACAGATTTTAAGCCAGATATTTTTTCTCCTTCTTCTTTTGAAAGGGGTTGATGCTTCAACCATTCCATGAATAGGAAGATGTCTCTGATATTTCCTCTCAGATTATTCTGTCTTTTCTGTATAAAATTCACCATAGATGATTAATGGCCTTGATGAGAGAATTAATTATTTGTATATTTATCTAGATTCAAGAAGTTCCATTCACCTTATCTTTCTTTAGCTGGTGCTAGGCACCTGGTCAAAGCCAGTCATTTAAGCTCTAGTCAGTGGAAAACCCTGGCATTTCTGAAGGATGATCCTCCCCAGACTGAGAGAAGGTTCCAACATGTGTAGGAATGCTAAAGGGTACCTCTCCTCTCTCCATTAGCTGAAAAGCAGGTGTAAATGGATAATTTAGACATTATGCTTAAATTCAGATATCTAAATTAGGTAAGATGGGCCAAACACCAACTGTTTGCCTTATAAAAAAGGAATTAGGAAGCAAATCACATTTCCCAGTGCAGTACTACTTGTATGGATGTAATTTCTTCTTCTGCCTGATCTGCATGTGTGACAGTTCCTTAATGCACAATAATGTCCTTTACATACTATATTCAGAAAGTTAAATCCACCATTTTACTTTGCCAAAATTAAAAAAGAAACTTTTTTTTCCTTTCAGATCACTTTTGAAACAGCCCTTCATTGATCCTAAGAGACTGGGTATATTTGGAAAGGTAATGTGCAAAAATAGCAGGATATATCATCATGATCCTTTAACAAAGTACTGTCAGTTCACAAACAAATATATTTCTCTATTTTCCTAAGACAATTTTAGTTATTAAAAAAGGGGAGCAAAACCCATCCATAGTTTGCTGTTTGTTCTGTACTGTATTTTTTTTCTCAGAATGGGCATTTAAGTCAATAAAATCAGTTTTATGGTATAGCACTACTTGCATTTCATAATCTGAAGGAGAAAGTATTTGTTAAAAATTCTGCTTTCTTCAGAAATTTTTAATATGGGCTTGGTTTTTGTGCAAGCTTGTTTCTTACAGGTTTATATTTGGGCTGCAGTTAAATTGACAATGTTGTCCTATAAAACACAGGTTTTATATCTGAATATTTTACTGACCCTTGAGCTTAGCTGAGCACCTGCCCTGTGGTACTGTCAGCAAGTTCCTTGTTGCACCAGTGAGAAATCTTGCCTTAGCTATTTTATCAGCTGTGTGCATGTCATTGCTCCTAGCATGAGATACAACGAGGCAAAGGCTTGACTTTTAGTAGCAAACTAAACAGAACTTTACTGATGTCTATTAAAAAGCAGCAATTAGAAACACCACACAACTTCTGCTTCATCTCTGAACTGGCATGCGCAACCTTTTTTTTAGGTTTTTTTTTATTAAAAATGAAGCTGTTTTGTGCCTTTGAGCTCAAAGCAATAACAAACCATGATAAGTACCCCCCAATCATCACTTTTAAGAGCAGCATGTGTTTCACCATGAAGTGCCTTAGCTGCCATCCCTGCTCTGCTGCTGAGTTGCTGCGCAGCCTCAGGCAAGTCATTTAACCTGCCTGTCTCAGTCTGTCTGGATGCAGGATGAGGAGATTGACATTCACCTCCTGCATGGCAGCATTTTGAGGACTGGCTAATGTTTGTGACTGTTATTAGCATTTCACATGAACGTGACCTTCCTCAAAGACCTGAGCTCCTGCTGCATTCCTTGAGCTGAAGCCGTCACTGCAAGAATTTCACTGGGGTCAAAACCAGTATTTGGGTTGTAGGGGAGCAGCCAGAGATTTTCCAGCTGAGGATGTGCAAGCAGGGCCAATTTCATCTACCAGGTGATCATGGCACACATTTCTATTCAGGTTTTAATGCCTGTTACCAATGTATGTGAAAGTACACATGCATAGAAGCATCAACATTTCTCCATATCCTCTTCCTCTTCCAATCATTTGATTGAAAATACTGTTTCTGGAATGAAATCCCTAAGTATCCAGAACTGCTTGGTTTTGACTTCAGAAATTCTTGTCATTGCTACTTGAAAATTCGCACTTGTTTTCTGATGGAGGTTCATCAGTATCTTTTTTCCTAAGAATGATGTGATGAGACAGCTATTGTATAGCATGCATGTAAGCATGGCTTTACATATCTGCCAGTGCCTGCCCCCAATTTTCTTTTCTTTCACAAAATACTATTGATCACCATGTTCCTGCATTTATTTTCTGAAAGCAGTGTTGAGGAATGAGGAGTGAGAAATTTGATAAGCTTTCAACACTGCTTTGAATTCAGGGAAATTTCCCCTTTCCAAGTTAACCTTTCAGAGTTTTGGTTTTTTTTTGCTTTCATAAGAAAAAAAATCATAAACTTTAAAAGTCAGTTTTATAATTAATAATAAAAAAAATCTATTTAACAATTTCTTTGGGTTAATTGTATTTTCCTCCACTCTGCTTGTTTTAGAGTCAATTAAAAATCTACTTTAAAACTCATTTCTTTTTTATCACGTACAAGAACGTGATAGGGAAACAATTTATTTTTCGTCTATGCATTAAATTTGCCTTACTGATGGAAACAGCTTATGCACTTTGCTTGAAAAGAAGCTGGAATGGCCTAATGCTGATCTTATAAAGCTGGACTTATGTACACTTTCAGGGAGCTCTTTAAGAGGTTTAAGAAATACACAGAAATAAAATTCTTGTCGCAATTGGTGATATCAGTGAGGCACAAGAGTAACAAGACTGTCCAGAAGGGCACAGTGAGGAAAATTGCCGGGCACAGTGAGGAAAATTGCCAGGCACTCTGCCAATGCCTGTCTCTGTGAGGGGTGCAAGCCCAAGTGATGCACAATCCAAGGGCCTTTCTGAACTGTTAGGCAGCCAAGTGTGGTTCCATGTCGTTTGTGGTTTTATTCATGGAAGTGAAAAGAGGGTTTAAAAATGCGTTGCAATTCTACAGCCAACATCTTTCTTGAAAATGTGGCAATTAGGCTGCAACCCCAGAAACCCAGGAGATGGGGGGGCACCACATGTTCTTGCATCAGGACGTGTGGAATAGCAATGTCGCTGTGAAATGCTTCTCAGAATTTCTAAAAAAGTCAGTCTGTAGTGTTTTTGCCCTGGAAAGCCTGGCTGGAAGCAAGGGCACAGGCACAAAGAGAAGAGCCTCCCAGGAGAATTAAGCAAGCTCTTAATGAAAACATGGAATAAATAATAAATAACCTGGCAATACCTATCCTTGGATTAAAGTTGTGCTGTGGAGCTACTGGGCAAGACACAAACAGAATATTAAACAAAAGTAAAAGCAGAGAAAACCCAGAGGCAGAGGAAAGTTGCTATTCTCTTAAACTCTTTGAATTATACAAGTTGCAGGTGCCCACTCAGAAATTCTGTCTTAGGTGAAATCTACTCCTGCACATGAACAGATCTGGATGGCTCTTGGCCTCCTGGGCTGAAATTTCTATGGGAAATTTTGTCAGTTCCTCACCCTCCCTTGAAAAATCCAGCTCTTACTTGGTATTTTCCTCAGTGTGTCCATTCCCACTTACTATGGATTGATTCCAAAGAACAGTCCTCTTTGCTTACATTTCTTAAATAATGTTAAAGGGTTGTCAAATATTACCATTCTTCCACAGAAATCATCTGTTTGTTAAATATTTAGGCATGAAGAACATGAGCAGGCAGCATTTGTAAAAGTTCATGAGAAAACTGAGCACTTGATGAATAATCTTTTTTTGGATCAGCTGGTGTTCTGCATTTTATTTTCCCTGTCATGGGATGATTTTGTCTTCCTGAAGTGTGTTGTGCCAAACACAAAACAATAACAACAAAAAATACCTGAAGAAATACCAATTTTTCAGTACTGATGAAGGGAAAACAAAGATGGCAAATAGAGAAATTTGAGGAGCCCATAATATATGAGAAAATCAGTGATCCCAGGTGCCACAATTCAGAATTTCATTTTCTGTGAGTCTAGAATGATTACAGGTGTGCAGAAGAGGATTGCCAGTGTCATTTCAAGGAAATCTGTGGTCTCAAGTTAAAGCTTTCACTAAAGTTTCATGATTCTCTGGTGTCAACTCTTCCAGGGGAGATGTGTTAGACTTTGGAGATGGTAAAGAAATGTGCCATACATGTTGTTATTATTAACTGCATAGATTATAGATCATGACCAGGTCAATGAGATCTTTATGCACCCTTAAACTGTAAAAATGATACCACTGGATTAGCATCTAATGGCCTTTAGCTTTATTCTTGCTAGAATGAAATAAATTAACAAAAATCTCAATCCCATTGTTAGGGGTACGGTGGCTACATTACATCAATGATCCTCAAAGCCAGCGAACGGCTTTTCAAGTGTGGAGCTGTGGTGGCACCAATCACAGATATGAAGTTATATGGTGAGTACTCCCTGCCCTAAACCTGTGTGATAGTTTGTTCAAAATGCCTTTTATTCATGGGGCTACTATTTAATTTAACTAAGAGCAGATAATGTAACAATATTAACGAGGTTTCACCTCACTGTCTTGGTCTGTTGTTTAAATGAAAGTGAAGCAAACACTGGGTCAGTTCAGCAAAACCCACAACAGCCACGGTGTTATTGACAGCACTGATTTTGCAGTTCCCTCATTTCCTAAGAATCCTTTAGGTGTATCAGCATGAATCAAGACTTATATTAGGAAAGAACCTTTTAAGTTGAGCAGTGAATTCCGTACAATATCAACCATGTTGTCATTCAATCACAGGTTATTTGCTTCTGTAGGTGAAGTTTTGGGCACAGGCTGTGAACTGGGATACACAGGAAACCAGACCAGATTACTTGAATGGTCTGTTAGACTTTGGATTTTAGCTTGTATTTTGGTTTGGGTTTTTTTTTGTGAGGACCGATGGTTGGGTATTGGTTAGTTTCTTTTTTTAACTATTTAAAAGTGGGTTTAAATGGTGCATCAAAATGATACATTCTGTGTGTCTAAATGAACATCTCTCTTAACTTCATGGCTTAAATAGCTTCAGGCTCTAGGTCAGAAATGATGAGTTTTAAAATAGAAATAACTTGGAATTCACAAGGTTTGTTGTTTTGGTTTTTTTCATTTTTACAGCATCAGCTTTTTCAGAAAGATACCTTGGGAGTCCATCAAAAGAGGAAATCACTTATCAGGTAATTTAGCATAAACAAGTAACTTAAAATGACCATTTTACTCTCAAAATGCAATTCAATTACGGCTTTGTGTGTGTTTGTTCACTAGGCCTCCAGTGTATTACACAATCTTCATGGTTTAAAAGAAGTGGATTTGCTAATAGTTCATGGGACAGCTGATGGTGAGTATTTACAGATGGAACTAATTGGGAGTCAGAGCTTCCAGTAGGCAGGCATTCAAGGGCTGATGAGGCACACACTTAGCAAGTACATTTGCAGTTTGTTTTTCCCTCTGATAGGATTTTTTCTTTTGTTTCAACCGTCACTTCTAACTCTGAACTCGTGACGCTTTTCTTTGCTGAGAATTTGCACCTTTTAGGTGCTGTACGTTGTAATTTGTTTAAATCTTGTGGACCACTGTCTTGCTAGTGAAAGGTATTGCATGAATTATTAATAGAACAATATACATTTTTAATGTTGTTTTAAATTCATACAAATTCTGAAGAACTATCAGTACAGCTGGTGAAGTACATCACCAAATGGGAAGTTAATCTTTTCATCTAATTAATTACAAGGTAGTGCCAAAGCTTCTGAAGCTGAAGCTACGCAGAACCTTTTAATAGCACCAATACTTTTAGCAGTAGATTAAGACAGAGAATGAGTAACACAGGATAAGTTCTGGCATTTTAGATGGACTCGTAAGATTCATCAATTGAGATAATTTGTAATTGCAGATCAAACTGCAGTGTATTTTTCTGAACTTTCTTAACTGAAATAAGTCTAAAGAATGAGCTTTGATGCAAGCACAAATTACAGCCATGCAAACAGCTGCTCTGTACAGACTGACATGCCTGCTTCTTTCCCAGTATTTTCTGGTGGATGTGGGATAATACAAGGTTTCTTACTCCTCAGTCTGAAGTGATAAGTGCCTCGCACTGGTGAGGGCTGAGGTGTCAGTGCCCATGTACAGCTGGCACGGTGCCAGCCTCTCACCCCAGTGTGACTTGCCAAACCCGTGTTATGGATACAAAGTGCAACCAGAGGGCTGCAAACACCGTCCAGTGCCTCTCCCCAGAGCACAGCAGGGAAGGATGAGAATGTACTGGGTGACTGAGCAGGCGTGAGGGGCTCAGGCTTTGCTGATTGCAACTGGCAGCAGCAATTTCTGCCCCTCTGAACCATGGGCTGGAGGGAATTGGGACTTTGATAGATGTCTGAGCAAAGCAGGGTGCTCTGGCCTGGCAGTCTGATTGCCTGCTGCCCTTGCTCAATATCACATCCAGTGACACTGCCCAGCCCACTTGCAGCCTAAACTCTGCGGGGTTGGGACATGGTAATAATGGTTTTGCCACACAAAGCTCAGGTTACTGATAGGTTCCACAAAGTCCATTACCTAAAGAAGTGTGGGGTGTAATGACCCCGTGCAAGCAATAGAAAATGCAGTGTGCTTTCTTTCAAGCAAATTATAAAATGCCACAATGTTCAAACAGAATGGTTTTACACATCTCTAAGCTCTCACAGTGTGTGTAAATCAAAGGTAAACAGAGGGGTCCTCACAAAGTGTCTGGAAAATCTGGCTTCCCTTGCAGCTTCCAGCTCCTTCTCCAAAAGCTCTGCTGTAACACCCTGTTGCTGGTGGGGCCAGCCTTAAAGATAGTCAGCTTCAGATCCAGTAATTACAGAGCCTGGAAATGTTTTCAGCCAGAGCTGTATAACAGACAAGTATTTCATATTAATGTAGCTGTTTCTAATAATATCAAATGTTTTCTTGCAGCTAAAGTTCACTTCCAGCATTCAGCAGAACTAATTAAGCGTCTAATAAAAGCTGGGGCTAATTACACTATGCAGGTATGTGCACCTGTGACTTTTCCTATAAACATAGTTGAACATTTAACCTCCTGTTGCTATTTCTTCACTGCAAAGGACCCTCTCTACCACAACACAGTGGGATTACCTCAATTTGCAGTTAGAACTCTGTTTAATCCCATTTTCCTCACTGCTAGTATGGATGTCAGGAGCTATATCATCTTATCATTCTCCTGGGCTCTTCCTCTTCTCTCTCATCTTTCTTTTTTCCACCCATTTATCCTACAGTTCTGTACAAAATGCTCTGGAATCCATAGGCACTCGTTGTAACATGAAGATGTCACTACTTTGGGTCCCTTTTTACCTAAAATGATACTGGGTCACATGGGAGTAATTTCCCCTTATTTTCAACACTTAAATTTATTGAAAAAGCACGACAGAGCCTCTGCCAAGGCACAGACCTTCACGGGACCCACCCAGAGCACATGGATGCTGCTGGCAGAGAGTTTTGATTGGATTAGTATTTCCAAATATCCCTGAAGTTTGTTGGACACTGCAAACCTCGGCCTTGCTGGGCTTTAGGGGACCCTGTAGTTTCCACTGGAGTGTGTGAGCTCATGTCAGGGAGGAGGAGGCAAGAAGGGGGTTGGTGCCACTTAAGGAAGGGAAAAGGACTTCAGGTGTAGAAAATGTTCCTTCTGCCTTTGTGGTTTCAGCTGAGGGAAAGGGAAGACCTGTGGAGAGAGGAAGAAGCAGGAATGACAGAGTTCTCCCAGAAGAGCCCTGTTGAGCCATTCTCATGCAACTTTGTGATAACCTGGGTTTGAGGAGGCAGCTGAAGCTTTTTGCCTCAGGCCTCCTCAGGTCTCTTGTCTGGTGGCCTGGATTTCTTCATTCAGCCTGCAAATGTTTGCTCAGCCTCGCTTGGGAGAAATTCCCAGTGGAATTTGTTTTAAGAGATAAAAATGCCCACATCCAACCTAGGAGAGAGAGTGAAGATGGGCTTTAGACCAGATAGGAAGATAGTTAAAAATATGAATAAAAAGCATTTTTGCCAGACACTTAGAAGCTGAGATATTGAGAGGTCCCTAAAAGCATGAGGTAATTAATCCTCATGGATGTTAATGGGATTTGGATGCCTAGGCACTACTGAGAATGCCAGCTAAGTAAACTGTTGTAAGCACAAGGGCTGAGAGTATAAATTTTTCCACTTCTGCATATCTCACTGCAGTGGTTGTTTTATGTAAGTTCAAATTCCAAGAGAATGAGTTTTACTTCAGGTTTTATTAGCTTTCCTTGATGCCATAAAACTAATGTTATCATCCTGTTGTCATCTAAAACGTTTTGAAGATCAGAGAAAGAAAATTAGAGCCCTAAATATTTGAAAAGCCTTTAAAAAGTATTTACTTTTTTTTTCCTTTCTCCTCTGCCAGATCTACCCGGATGAAGGTCATAACATTGCTTCTGAGAAAAGCAAATATCACCTTTACAGCACAATCCTTGGGTTTTTTAGTGCTTGTTTAAAGGAGGAGACACCAATTTTACCACAGGAACCTGAAGAGGATGAATAAGGAAGCCTATTTGTGTAGTACTGAAGGGGACTTACTTTGCGGCTCAATAAAACCTTAAATAAAAGTGACTGTAAGATTGCAGATTCTGCAGAAGCTCAAGGGCAGCTAAAGGATACCACAGTGGAACAGCACATTTACAGACAATGAGCTAATAAACTGGAATTCGACTGCAAAGTCCAAACATATTACCAAGGGACAAAACCTTTACCTTTGCGGAAGGTCAGCGGTTGGTTACAGTTTCCTGGAAGAACTTAGTTTTGCATAAGTGTAGGGTTAGTGCATGTTTGTTATGTTAAGCCTCACTGTTGGTTCTGTAAGTGGTTGCTTGTTTTTTGTTTTTGTTTTTTTTTTTTAATTTAAATGCACATCTTTATTCATCTTTGCATAAGGCACAACCTATCACAAGTATTCTGGCCACTAATACTCTAAAAGGTGAACTGCAATCTAACACTGTAATGTTACAATAAGTGCAATTCTGCTGTCTATTACACGTAAGAAACCACAGAGATAATAAAGGGCACGATATTTTCTCTAGTTTCTGCTCGAAGGGGATATTGTCTAGTGCATCATATAACATGGATATTGAAAATTATTTCCCCCACACAATTTCAGCATTTACAATTATTACTGTACCTACTAGTAACCAATAGGGGACTTTTTGGTGGTGTGCTCTTGGTCTTTATGTATATACCCAAGAATCCCTAAGCAGAAAACCTTTCTGAGCTTGAAGAAATTTTTTCAAGATGTAATTGACAGCTGTATTTAAAACAGTATCTGCAATTGAAATCATTCCCCAGTCCAAAATGTATCTATTGTTTCCTTAAAATATGTTTGAGTTGTGTTTTGGTATTGTTTATAGTAGTTAATAGTTTGCTGGTTACACTCTAATTTTAGAATATGCTACTTTGTCACATGTAAATTAGATACATAAATATTAAATTATAGTTTCAGATAAAGAAAGTTTATTAACAATGTATAATGCCACTGAGTAATACTTTACTCCTCAAATGAAGACATATTTTGTATAGTGCATCTTCCTTTCCTCCCATCTGGTCTCAGATGTAATTCTGATCACCAAGGTGGTGACGTAGCTCGAACACACCATTAGATTTTATTCCAAGGCTGCTCATTAAGTCTCTTGCAACAAGATTTAGCTTCAACAGCATCACAGAGGAACGAATTGTTTTTCATTCAAGGCAAAGGAAGATCTGACAAGTTCGATTTTATTATTTATTCAGAGGGTGAGCCCCTCGTGCATCCATTTATTTGCCAGGGTGAAGTACAGCAATAGAAATTGAAACTATGAAATAAACAAGGCAACCAGTTTGGGTTTGCAGAATATTAACTCTGATCACAGAAAGCAAGTACAGTGTTGGCTTAATTTGAGGTATCTTCCTGAAGGTATATGAAAACTCCTGACAGATGCTGTGCCACTTATAGGAGAATAGCTGTAGTTTTTTTATTTCTGGATATATTCCAAATACTTTCCTACCCAATTAAGGTTTAATTTCTTGCAAGATTAAAAAGAAAGTAATTTTTGAAGGTAAATATACTATTTAAGATGTAAAGTTCTGCATATTTTATGAGAATGGGAATTGTTTTTAATGTAATGAAAAATCACCTGAAGCTTTTTTACTCATCACTTCCTTCTGGAATATTTTCCTTCACTGTTAGGATTTTTTTTATGATGCAAATAATTAATTTGTCTGAAAGGCGTGGTTTTATGGAACACTGAAAAGTCTCTTGTCTTTTAATGTTTAGTATTTCTCTTGTTTTGTTAGCAATGTTCAACTATTTTTCAATTAGTTTAATACAGTTTTAATGTGCAATGATACCTTGTTTGGGTCCCAGTGTCACCACGAAGTGTGGCTTTGCTTTGTGGTATTTACAGGACATACAGAGCACATATGTATTGTGTAGGTAGGGTATAATTTATGGGGGCTACTGTGTGCACTACAGTAACAGCACACAAAACAACAAAAAACAAAGTAAGAGCAGAATTCAAACAAGGTTTTGCAATTCCTGTTTTCTATGGAGGAGCGGCATTTTCAAGTCTTCTGTTGGCTGGGACTGCTGGTTTGTGATTTTATAAATTACACCCGTCACTGAATAAACGCTCACCTGACAGTACTGATGCTTCTCCTAACCAGACATGGTAAATGAGCTCCTCATCCAGCTGAATTCAGTGAGGGGGTTTTTCCCAGCTTGAGCCAAATGCCCATGAAGGAAACGCGAGCTGTGTGCATGTGCTGAGCACGGCTTCGGCATGCAGAGGATACGGGAAAAGGCCGATTTCCCCAAAATGTGCTGGTGTTTCTCTGCAGAACAGCAGAAGTATTTACTGTGTGTCACATTCAGTTGTGTTTAGTTACCTGCAAAAGGAAGCAAACAAGGCTTGTGTCTCAGCAGTAGCAAGTGCTTGGGAAATTAATTACCCCAGATCTTTGGATCCCACACCCTATTCCCTCCTTTCCCTATAGCTCTGTTTCAGGCCCCCATTCCTTATTGATTCTACCCCAACATCCCACCTCCGGTTTTCCAGACTCTGAACGTATCATAGGACATGGCCTTCTGTAGGAATGCCTTTGGCAAGACTGGTGTGTTTAAAAAGCATGTTATCTGAAATCTGGGTGGAAATGTGGTATGCTTTTAAGGTTTTCATTATTTCTCACACTGTCCTACAAATACAAGTATTTTTATATACATGTGTACACAAGGGTGACCATCAGACACAAATTGATTGCTTTTACTGATACTTTTATGCATGAGTTGAATTCAGATATTGCAAAAGCGTTTGCCAGATACAGGCTCTGCTAGTTAGACTGAGGAATTTGGTGTAGGACATCGCTTTACTTTTGCTGACCTGTTGAAATAATCCTTCCACTTACAGCGCAGCTGAGCAGTGTTACCTGTCAGAGTCTGCATACATAACTAATGGCAATCATTAATTACCCTAGGTGACCCACAGTAGCGAGCAAGAATTAGTACACATTGCACCGAAATAGCACAAAAGTGTAGACCTTTTGTGGCTTATCTGTTGTTAAGCACCATGATGACATTTTAGGTTAGAAAAATTACTGTTGCATTCAGCTGTCCTTAAAATATGACACTTACTAGACTAGACCTATTCATTTATGTAAAGCTAGGAAATCAGCATATCCATTTACTGCTTGCTAGAGCTTATCTTTACCTTCTTGATTTCCTCTCTCCTTTTTCTGCTATGACAGCTTGCAAAGTCTATGAAACCTGTAGGTCATATTGAAATTTCAATTATATTACAAAATCGGGCATAACTGCATGTCAATTGGAATACTTTCCCCAGACTGTTGAGTACAAAGAAAGGCTGATTATTTTTTTAAAGTTAATTTATTTAATCTTTTGGCAGCAAGGACAGAATTATTTATGACCTGGTTCTATCAACATCTGCTATGATTTGCTGTAACCAACTGCTCCTTGTTCCTCAGTTTTTGGCATGTGTAGATCTCCCCGTGTCTGAAAGTGAGGATGATTGTCTCTGTTGTCTCAGCTCTGGCACTTTGAGTATGGAGTCAGTTAGGTTCATTTAGTTGAGAAATTGCACCTTTTAAGACAGAAGAGCTTTTATTTGATCTGAAGCCAAAGATTCTCCTCGGAAACTCGGAATATTGAGTGTTGGCTCCTTTAATAAAATGCAAAGGATACAAGGTGTGACCTCGTATCCTCCTATTAGGCGTTACTGAATGAACAAGCAAGAGGAAGACGACCCAAAGATCCTGAGTACCACTTTCTTCTGCACAGCTTCAAATTACACAGGCAAGGTGCAGTGGTCCTGGTGTTTTATATTTACTGCAAGTAACTCCTCCTGGCACGTCAGTTGCCTCCAGGGAAGGAAGAACCTCACTGGTATTGATTACTAGTACATCTTCTGCAAAACATCTTCAGTGGCATTAAGATTCCTTGTCTTTATCCTCTGGATGATTTCAAGACCGCTACAGAGAATGGGGAGCTCCTGGGATGTAGCTAAAGAGAGTCACAGCTTCCCAGGTGCCTGGAGCTTTGGAAAGGAAAGAAAGAATTTAGTTAAACCTCTGTCTGTTGAATTTCAGGCATGCAATTGGAGAAGGAGCCCGGCTTCAAGGAGGTAGGTGCATGACAAGTGTTAGTGATTCGCTCACTGGGGTGGTAAAACTACAGGCATCTTACAAACTTAGCACCTAAATGTGCAGTGATGAGTAAAATATTTGTTTTCCAGTGTCTGCAAATTACACTGTTGTTAGATTAGGCTGATCGGGTGTTTGGATAGAATTAAGGAAATTAAACCACCTGAGTGTATGCAGTCCGAAGTTTCCATTAAACTTGGGACTAGACCTCTTTGCCATATAATTAGTTTGTAAATCCAATATCCTATTCTACCTAAGGGGAACTTAACAAAAATGAAATTGATTTAATAATATCTATACCCCATGAGGACACAAATTATATATATATACATACAATTCTTAATTAAAATATCCCGTGAAGTGCTAACAGCCTTTTTTTAGATTTCCTGACCCAAGAAAAAAGAAAAAGCTTCTGATTGATAAAACCATCACCATTAAGTGCTAACAGCCTTTTTTTAGATTTCCTGACCCAAGAAAAAAGAAAAAGCTTCTGATTGATAAAACCATCACAAGGAATATAATTGGTAGGGAGATGCTTAGGAAATATTTCCCTAAGGAAAGTGATGTTTTCTGCTGTAATGTATTTTGTGTCCTAAGTGAGCTGAGAATGCAGCTGTCAGGGGTGCTTCTAAGGGAATTTTGATGTTGATGCACAGCTGATGTCCCAAGGCTCGTGTGGGGAGCAGGTACCTGTTCAGGCAGGTGTTCCCATCCCCCGGGCAGTGCAGAACCTTCTCAGCTCTCTGTGGAGGGGGGTTATAATCCCAGAGTTTGGTCCATTGAAGAGCACAGTTGATAGGAAAAGGTATGAAATTGTTGCCTCGGGAATAAGAAGAATATTGTTAAAAAATGACTGAGCAATATGGGCATCTTGCTGTTCTCCGGTTTGTCTGAGGTGAGCGTGGGAGCTTGGCCAGGGCGCTTGGTGACCGACCCCACACACCCAGCTGGCAGAGCAGCTGGCAGCAATTACAGCTCCAGCAGGGTCTGAAAATGCTCCAGCTTCACTGTGGAAAAAAAAAGGAAAGGGCATATAATGCGTGGACAGAATATCTTGTGTCTGATAATGCTGCAGAAGAGCTCCTTTAATAAAAGGATGCCTCCGAAATCCTAATGGAGCACAGCACATGCCTGAAGAAGTGCTCTGGTTTGTTCCACCTCTCAGCCTCTTCCTGGCACATAGATTTGACAAATAAAATAGTGTGTGGAATCCAGGCTTGAAAAGGTTTTCAGCACCATTAGGAGAGAGGTAAGAAAGAGAAGTGTTCTGGGAAGACAAGTGCAGAGACATTTTGTTGCAACATGTTGCTCTATACAGAGCTGTCGCTCCAAAATAAAGTGGTGCCCTGGTAACCGTCGAGACAAGTGTAGCCAGTGCTTGTTCAATAAACTTTCAACTAAGGCAGGAAAGCCAGATCATTCCTTTATTTCCACAGAAGAATAATGAATTACATGGTTTATATGGATTTTCAGTCCAGTGTGTAATTTATATCCTACATTTCAGATAGTCATTATAAGATAAGAATTGTTAAATATAATTCCACATTTCAAATGAGCAGTTACAGTAAAATATTTCATTTTTCAAAAGAGACCATATTGTTACATTTAAAGGTATTTACATTGCCAAGATAACTGTTCTTCTTTTTGGGTTGTAGTAGACAATAAATTTATTTGGCTCACAGGTTTTTTAATTGGAGTGGAAATTGCACTGAACTTGGACAGGGGAGCTTACTTTTTTTTCTGTAGGAATTGCTTATGGAAATACAGTGAATCTGAATACAAGTGAAATATTTGAAGGAGGTCTTGTAGAACAACATACAAAAAAATATAGAACATGATAACGAAAAATATACATATCTGGGAAGGTGAGGAACATGAAGGAACAAGTACAGTAATTTGCCAGTATAATCAGAATTAAGCAAGACAAAAGAAAAGGCAGTGTGGGAAATTGATTTAGGCAGAACTTCTAGGCTTAAAAGGGATCACTGTAAGAGAGCATATCAAATTTTGTAGCTTTGCTTTATCCTAAATTTTTTCATTCGACAACTTCTTTCTGAGATGAGGCTGGAAGCAAAGTTGGGTGCAGATTTTTCCAACAAGGAGCTGAGTCCCTATCAGTCATTTTCTTATTAAAAAAAAATTAAAAAATCAAAGCCCAGAGTCTAAGCTAGGAGCTTAGCAGTAACAAACTGGAAGAGCGGGGGTTCAACTGATTTCAAGGAGCACAGTGCTTCAAGAAGAGGCCTCGGCACAGTGGGAAGACAGAGCAAGGTGCTGTTTATGCCGAGTGAAGAAGCTGAAATGTGGTTCATAAGCAGCATTAGGATGAGACTCTTTCTGTCTTACTGTGATGTGATGAGAAGGTCTAATTTCTGTGGCATGCTAATGAGCATTCCTTCATTATAGCAGGGACCAAACCTGGGAGGCTGAGTGCCAGACCCCTCTGGTGCTGTGTGGGTTCACAACACGGCACCTGACAAGATGAACACGTCAGTGCTCCCTTAAAGTTTGGCTTGCTTTCCCATGGCACTAGGGAAGAGTTTAGGAGCAGCAGCAGCCCAAAGGCCTCCTTGGGAAAGGGGGGAGGGAAAGGGAGCTGTGTGGTTGAAAGGAGAGCCTTCTCCTCTGCTTGCCCTTCTTGGGGCAGGGAATGTGTCCAGGGAAGGGTTTGGGGTGATATTTGAGGCTGGAAGAAGCCTCATATATCCTCTTGTTGCCCCTGCAGGGTTGTTCTGGAAAAAGTGGATGGTGAAATCCTGCTCTTCCAAGGGAGAAAGGAAAGTTTCTCTAAGTGGTCCTTTGAAGTGTGCTCATGACCCTGAAGTGTTTGTGAGGTGGGTGGTGGTGCTTGGCTGTGGGAGAAAGCAACCCCTCCAGTCCTTCACACACTTTGTGCTCAGGAGAGAAAGAAACTTTAGTGAAAACTACACGGGACCAGCATTGTGAGGCAGCTGCAGGCAGAGCTACAGCTTATCTAACCACAAAGTAGTTATGTTCTTTCCCTCACTCTTAATACTATTTTGTTATCAATAATTATGTTCTTTCTCTGAGTCTTAAGGCTCACCACAGCATTAAATATATCGAACTGGTTGTACATTTTAGCTGCATTTCTGTCAAGGATTGTTTTCCTATCATACAATCTGTGTACACACTGTTACAGCTGGGCTCTCCATCTTCCCAAAGAAACGTGTCTGCTGCTCTGGCCAAAATCTTGTTTGTGTGAGAGGAGGAATTGCCTCACGTACAGAGACAAGAAGTTACTGTACAGCAGTGATACCTACTTATATCTGATTATGACTCTAATTAAACATTTGAGACTATGGCATTGTCATCTGGGTACAACCAGAGCTAGTGCAGATCTTGGATGCAGGGACAATGTCCAGAGGGAAGAGGGGAGAGCTCTAGTATTTGAAATTCCCCCTGAGCTGGGCTGTTCACCTGCAGGCAGGGTTGTTGCCTATGCCCTGCATTAGTTCTTTCCAGGTGAAGTGGTACAGAGTCCTCAGATCCTGCAGGTAAGGACCTGTCTGTGTCAGCTGCTTGATCCTGGAGGGGATGAACCACTCCCCACCCCTGCTGAGGTGATGGATGAAGGGTATCTGCCGTGTCTTGCCCCTTCAGTCTGTGAAAGGGGGAAAACAAAAAGCAAACCTAACCTCTTCTGGTAGTTCAGTTTAGGATTATGGTTTTGATGAAAAAAGTAATGCAGTCGACCTGAGCATGTTAAAAATTGATTCAGTGATAAGCGCCTACTTTTTTTCAAACCAGTCTCTTTTACAGTTTAATCCATCTGCAGAGCAAACTGTGACTGTCAATTAGTGCTTCTCAGCACATTAGTCTTGGCTCCTCTGTAACTGTCATGGTGTGAGCACAGCACCCTGGGAAGGGAAGAGAGCACACCTCAGAAATACTGATACGGAAATTGCAGTATAAAATATGGCTGTTGATCAATCTGAAAGATTTAAGAGCCCTTTTCTAGCATCCTAGCTGAAGCTTGTAATTTCTACTGATAAATATTGATGTTGTTGCCATAGAAGCCTTCAATTCTTCATCAGCTCCTGATTTGGGTTTTGCTCAGTGACAGGCTTGGGGTGAGGGGAAATACATGAGGATATGTTAACAGGAAACAAAGGAACACTGTGTAGCACACACTTGAATAGTGCTGCCCCTCCAATACTGGTTCCAAGTTCCATTAGATTAAATTAGATTAAATTTTCTTGAAAACATCTATGAATCCAAGGAAGCCATATCTGCACCTCAGTCAGCAACTGCAATGGAACTCTGGAGCTACAAACATTTTTTTTTTTGTAGATGAAGAAAAACAGCTCGATGCCTGCAGAGATCATTGTGTATTTTCCTATAAATGTATAAAAACATATTGATGCTATTTCAAGATACCTGTGTATTCTGAATATTACTTTGAGAGGATGTGTCTGGACGGAGAGGAAGCAGGTTTCCAGTTCTTTTTCCCTTTTTATATCACTGGCACTGGCTGCTTATTACGGATGCTGCACTGCTTTTGTGTTCTGTCCCAATTAACCTGCCACCTTCTCTAAATGAAGCTTGTACAAATGTTGCCATATATGACCACCAAATGTCACTGCACCCCAGCACACTCAATAGAGAGTTGGCTGTTTTATATTTCCTTTATTATAGCATTAAATTGATTATTTATACATTGATTATTAGAGCAAGTTCATCAGTTTAATGCTGTAATAAACCTAGCATTGAGTATAGTTTTAAACATGTCAAAAGTATAAAAAATATGCATATGCCTGGACCTTTCTATATTGCAGGATTGTGAACCAGACAGAGAGAAAAAACTGAAAGCTAGATGTGACATTTAATGGCCATATTAAAAATCCCTAATAATAAATGACAAGGTAATTAAGGTTGGAAAAAATACCCCAACAAAAGTGATTTAAGCAATTACAGTAATGTCATGGAAGTAAAAGAACACATCCAGCTTGTGGAGGGGGGATATCACATTGTCCAATTGATTATTCAGATTATCAGTGTCTCATTTAAGTGTCTCCAGCTGTATAATGTAAGGTAGGAACTGGCACGTCTGACCATTTTAAGAGCTGCAGAGAATTATAAACTCCACTGGGTGATGCAGAAATGTATCTGCAGGTGATGCAGGGACCATGGATACAGAAGAGATTCACATGGATGAGGACAAAAGGGAAAGAGGTTTTATACATTTTCTGCTGAAAATCTGTGCCAGACCCAGAGTATTGGAGAATCTAAACCCAGACCTAAGGGGGTTTATCTAGAGATAGGAAGGTTATACTTGATGTAATTGTTTATTCATAAGATTAAAAAATTCTTAGGAGCTTTTTATCTCACTCACCTCCTTGCCACTCCCCCTTTTTGTTTCCTTCTGTATTTTAATTATTCTGTTACTTGACATTCCTGTTGTTCCTTAGCATGCATCACACACCTTTTCAGGCAGACAGGAGCTGGGCTGTCCATCTGTGTGAGTGAAAGCATCTGCACAAAGTTTTTCAGAAGAACACTGCTAAACTAAACTTCTAACTCTCTCCAGGTGAATGCAGTAACACTTTATTGCACATCTCAAAATGCCTACAACGGGAAACTAAAATTCTGCTGGAGATCATAAATGTTAAAACTCCTACTTTTATGACGAACTACAGTGCCCAAAGGAAAATACCCAAAGAATTTACCTGTTCTCTTCCTCCTCCCTCCCTGTACAATCTATTTGTCCTTCAGAAGCAGAGAGGGCTCAGCTATGAGCTCCTTAGCCTGTTAAAATGCAAGAGATACACAGCACAAAGGCTTTTGATGGATAGCTCAGGAAAGAGATAATCTGAGTACTTAATTTGTTTCTATAGCAATTAGTTTTATAAAATGCATAAACCATTAAGGCTAAATTTTTCTCAATATAATCGCTCTTAAAACATGCTCAAGCAAAAAATTATCCTGCCTAGCTGATTGTCTTGACATCTTTTTAGCTGGATTCCTCTGTGTTCTACATGCAGGTTTCCTTTCCAAGTCTCTCCTTCAGCATTAAGGGTTCAGTTTGGAGCAGCTGGTGGTGGGAGGGTGGGACTTGTCCTCTCCCTCCCTCCCCATCAACCCTCCTCGGCCTTCCTGCCCCCTGATCAGCTCTGCAGTGGGATTTCAGCATGCATAAATCCTGCTATGTTTGAGGTGTGTGCCTTCTAAGAGCTCTTGTAACAGGGTGAGTGATCCTCCAAGGGCTGCAGTCAAAGCTCCATGCAGGTACCTTGCAGTGATGCCTTCAGTGGGTATGGATCAGACATTTCCTCCTCTCTTGCCCTAACATCCCTGCCCTAGTCTGGTGCAAATTCTACAGTGACGACAGAGAAGGAACCACGTTGGTCTGATTACAAAATACTGAAAAAATACTACTAAGGAGTTCTTTTATTTCCTTTGAGAGGAGAAATTCACCTATTGCATTTGCTAAGGTGCTTTTCTCATCATGTGAATGTGCTCAAGGAGATCGGAGGTTTCTGGGTGTGAGCTGTGCACGAGTGAAGCCAGTGCTAACTCTGACAGAGATTTTAGGCAGTGATAGACACAGCATTGTTCTCCACTGCAGATACCTTATGTGAGGCAGTAACTTCTAACATGCCTTATTCTGTCCTGTAACAGGGAGATCTGTTGCTGTGTGCTATGTGCTCTTTCTGACAGAGTTAAAGTATTAGGTGTGGGACTCCAAGTCTTGCTCACCCATTTGTAAACACCCCCTAAGGAGCAGTGATAAGGGTTACTAATGTTTCAGCCAATTTATTCTGACTTGTTCACAGTCTCCCTCATCCCTTTCTGACCATAGTGAAGCACAGCTCTTCCAACCTGAAAGAGCAAGCTACTGCATCCAGTGAAATTGCAAAGATAACTGTTCTCCCAAGCTAAGTTTGCATCATAAATTTCGAAATATATCACACATTTACTTTTCATATTTTACCTTATGCCATAATAAGAACACAGCCTAACTACTGGCTGTGTGCAGCACAGGAACAGGCCCACAGTGATGTGAAAAAGCACAGAAAAGGAGTGATGTTTTTACCTTAAACACTTCAATATATTGGCATATTGCCTGTTTTTGCTGTACCAACAGAGTTTTTATGAGGGTAAGGGCAAAGGGAGTAAGCAAAATGAACTATCTGCATTATACGTATGGTTAAATAATTATTTATGTCGATTCTCAGAGCATTTATGTTCAGCAGAAGTGGAGTATATTGCCACTGTGGACTGCATTCTGTTCTATGAGAAGGTGGAAATAAAAAGCAGGAGAAACCTTCCTACTCCCAGCTGAGCATCTCCTGGGTGCCCAGTGAGACTGGAGTATGGGAGGGAAGCTGAACACACTGACATGGGCTTTTCACCCTTGCTGATGACCAGGCTGAGTGCTGTGTGGAACAGAAAATGTTTAACACAAGAGAAGGAAGAACAAACAATTATCACAGTAATTAGGTGGCTCAGAAAAAACTTACTGGACCTTACTCCATCTTTTTCTTTCAGTGGCTGTTGTGTCTCATCCCATGTCTGTTGTGGTTGTTGCCTGTTTAATTCCTCTTAGTTTTAAAACAGTTTTGAAGTTTTACAATAGCCTCAATGAAAAACAAAAAATAACTGTGTCACTTCCCTCCCTCCTGCTGTTGCCCACATTTCCCTCCTCCTGATTACTACTGAGGAGTCAGGTCCTTTGCCACTCTGATACAAAAGCTTCTGTATGACTGCTTTGATTTTCCACCTCCATCCTCCCCAGTACCTTTGGGTTTTTTTCAGAGACTGTATTTGTCAGCTCCTGTGAATGGGAGGTTTTCCAGAAAGAATAATCAGGAGTGAAAATGTCTATATGCTGGGAGAAAACCTGCTCCTGCACTCATCACCCGTGGACAGAAATGACCTCTAGTTGGTATCTGCAATGGTGAATCACGTGGGCTGTTTTAATCAATCCGTTCTGCAGGCTGCCTGTATCTGAGGACATCTCTTCAGAATGAGTAAGAAAAGGCTTTCTGNAGCCAATTTATTCTGACTTGTTCACAGTCTCCCTCATCCCTTTCTGACCATAGTGAAGCACAGCTCTTCCAACCTGAAAGAGCAAGCTACTGCGTCCAGTGAAATTGCAAAGATAACTGTTCTCCCAAGCTAAGTTTGCATCATAAATTTCGAAATATATCACACATTTACTTTTCATATTTTACATTATGCCATAATAAGAACACAGCCTAACTACTGGCTGTGTGCAGCACAGGAACAGGCCCACAGTGATGTGAAAAAGCACAGAAAAGGAGTGATGTTTTTACCTTAAACACTTCAATATATTGGCATATTGCCTGTTTTTGCTGTACCAACAGAGTTTTTATGAGGGTAAGGGCAAAGGGAGTAAGCAAAATGAACTATCTGCATTATACATATGGTTAAATAATTATTTATGTCGATTCTCAGAGCATTTATGTTCAGCAGAAGTGGAGTATATTGCCACTGTGGACTGCATTCTGTTCTATGAGAAGGTGGAAATAAAAAGCAGGAGAAACCTTCCTACTCCCAGCTGAGCATCTCCTGGGTGCCCAGTGAGACTGGAGTATGGGAGGGAAGCTGAACACACTGACATGGGCTTTTCACCCTTGCTGATGACCAGGCTGAGTGCTGTGTGGAACAGAAAATGTTTAACACAAGAGAAGGAAGAACAAACAATTATCACAGTAATTAGGTGGCTCAGAAAAAACTTGCTGGACCTTACTCCATCTTTTTCTTTCAGTGGCTGCTGTCTCATCCCATGTCTGTTGTGGTTGTTGCCTGTTTAATTCCTCTTAGTTTTAAAACAGTTTTGAAGTTTTACAATAGCCTCAATGAAAAACAAAAAATAACTGTGTCACTTCCCTCCCTCTTGCTGTTGCCCACATTTCCCTCCTCCTGATTACTACTGAGGAGTCAGGTCCTTTGCCACTCTGATACAAAAGCTTCTGTGTGACTGCTTTGATTTTCCATCTCCATCCTCCCCAGTACCTTTGGGTTTTTTTCAGAGACTGTATTTGTCAGCTCCTGTGAATGGGAGGTTTTCCAGAAAGAATAATCAGGAGTGAAAATGTCTATATGCTGGGAGAAAACCTGCTCCTGCACTCATCACCCGTGGACAGAAATGACCTCTAGTTGGTATCTGCAATGGTGAATCACGTGGGCTGTTTTAATCAATCCGTTCTGCAGGCTGCCTGTATCTGAGGACATCTCTTCAGAATGAGTAAGAAAAGGCTTTCTGGATTCACTGGGTGAATGAATCCACCAGTGTTTCACCTCCAAATGCAAGTAAACCCCTTTCCCTGGTGTGTATACAGACACTTCTGCCTGTATAAGAGATTGAAATGCTGCCTCTTCAGGAGATTGAAGGTCTCTGGCAGCAGCAATCAGTGGTACAAAAAATGAAGGATGGTTTTCAAGACTCATCCATCCCTAAGCTTCTCTCAGTGACATCCCTGCTCTCTCTTTAGGAAGCATCTCTTGATGAACACATTTTTTCTCCTGCTGTTGACAGCTCTGTTTTCTGCCAAATTTCTACTTTCAGGAAACTTACTTGTGCACTATTTTGAGCTCTTAATCCCGATGAAAACCGATGAGATAAACTGATGCTCCCTTATTTGATGAGCATTCAAAATGTGTAGCCTCCTGCTTTATTCATGTCTAGTCCTTCCAGGAATTGATATCATGAGCCAAGTTCCCTGGGAATTATGGTCACCTCATCCCAAAGTCTGCCCAGCTTCAGAGGATTGACTGCACTGATTTCCTGGAGCCATAGGGACTTGGGGTAAGATTCTCATGACGCTGGCCAGATCAGGAAAGCAAAGCAGCCAGATTATCAGTGGGGTGACAGTGATTTTCAGTCATGCTGGGAACCCCCAAAGGACTCTGCGTCCTGCTTTCTAGGAGAGCTGTTCTCAGAGAGGGGAAGTGGAGGGAGAGCAGTAACAGAATTTGTCCTGTCTGTAACAGCTTTGAGTGGAGATCCTTGAAGACACCCTAGTTTGCATTTCAATCTATCCTCGAAGACACCCTAGTTTGCAAGTCAGTCTATATCAGACTATAATTTTGATGGCTTATATTGTATTGAGAGGTGTTTACAGGTGAGTGAGGTCTTATGTACGACAGGGATATGTAAATACAGATTGGTAATGTGCAGTAAAATTCAGTGTTTATTTTAAAGAGAAAAATGACAGAAGCAACTGAAGCAAGTTCCCCCACCTGCGTTTGAATGGTCTTTTTATCAGCTTTTGATACCTCATCCACTCACATTTCCAGTGCACAGTACCATTTTCTACACAGGGTTTTCTGTCTCGTTCATGAGGGCTTGATAGCAAGAGGGGTAACAGACTTGCCCCTATGAAAATCAGCCCTGTGGATTTCCTTTGGATTCCCTCCTTTCAAAGTCTGATTCAGTGCTTTGCATGGATGTGAATTAGCACTTTGGCCGTCCAAAGGGGGCAGCTCTGTGCACAATCAGCTGCTTCTCTACAAACTCTGCTCTGAAAGGGTCCCCTCTCCGCTGGTGCCCCTGCTCAGCTCCTCCCTGCAGGTGGCTCTCGCTGTGTCTGGAGGGGAGAACCATCATTACTGGTGAGTAAAGGGCCAACCATGGCTCTGCACAGCCACACGGATGGATGCAGTGACACAAAGCTTGTCACTGTTGTGCAGCCAATAGCACGGACATGAGGGCTCAGAGCTGGATCCTCAGCTCTCTGCCATCTGCTGTAGGTGTTTCAGGATGCAAAATCCTCAAAGCAGAAACTACTTCACACAAAATGTCTACAATGCTGTAGTGATGCTGTGTTATCATCTGCAGGAACCTAAATTACCTTCCTTATACAGGAAATCTTCCCAAAAGGCAAAATTCTTTCCAATATCATGTGATAATCACTGCTTTAGGGTAGATTTGGGAATTTAGGCTGCTAAACACTGATGCATAAGTGTAACACACTGATTCTGTTAGTAGTTTGCCTGGTATAAGTTTCCAATTTAGTTCCCTTGTTGTCTGATTTGCAGATGCAAATTTCCACTTGGGAAAGCAGTGGCAATAGTGGAACAAAGATCTCACTCTGATCATGCACACCCAGAGTTTACACGCACAAAATGAATGTCCTTTGTAGGTTAACTCCTGGATTTCCTGAAGATAAATTTCATCTCAGGCAATATAGTTCTGTATTTGATTCCATCATCAAGAAGCAAAATATTTCATTGCCCCCTGAGGTTCTACTTTGCTGAGTAAGTCTTTAAGAGCACTGACACTTCAGGAAGCAATATGGATTCTCAAGGTTTAATGTAGGAGGACCCATTGTTCTGTCCTTCTCTTTGTGCCTCTTAGTTATCCTACTCTCATTTACCAAGTACGTGGACTTGAATTCAAATAACCTGGGGTTGTTTAAAAGGTAAGATTAGAATCTAGAGATGTCTAGAGAATATGCTTCTGAGGGAAGGAGATACTTTCTGTTCCTATACCAAACAGGATTTGGTGGAGAGGTGACATATTTAGAGATGCTAATACTTCTTTCTCAGATCAAGTGATCAGGAAAGCTGGAGGAGGAAAATCAACTGGTGGTTTAACCGTGAGTAATTCATGGACCCTTGCATATGATTTAGCTTTATCAGTGAACACACAATATTTCTATGCAACATCCTCAAGATGGAAGACACACACCAAACACTCAATATGGTAACTTTTATGTTGGGGAGCAGCATTAAATTGAGAACAACAGCTAAAGAGCAGCTTACAGGACATAAAGATTGTTTAAAATGTTTTAATAGATGCCTGGAGTAAACACCTTGTTTAAAAAAAAAAAAAAAAAGCTTGTTTAGAAGAAAAAATCCCCAGCCATCCAGGTAAAAGAGCAGTGTAAAAGATACTATTAGGAGAAATAAAGATATAGTTTAAAATGTGAATGATATGTAAGAATGGGGAAAAAAAAAAGGTTCAGATAACTGAAATGTAAAGCACAGCAGATGGATCATTAGAAATTTCAAGATATGGTTTCCTGAAGGCCTAAAAGCTGATGATGGAAAGCTTCCCAAATCCTGGGGAGGCAGAGAGCCTGCAGGACACCCGTGGGACTGGGGTAGGAGTGGAGGAAGGGGTGTAAGGGAGCATCGTGGACAGGTGCAATGAATCTCTGCACAAGAGTTCAAGGCAGAGATGGGACCATGCTGAGACCTCAGCAGAAACGTTTTTAAAGCAAATCAATAAAATTTACAGTTACAAATTGCCGGGCTCAGATGCTCGTGCCCTAAAGCTCTCGGAGGATCTGAAGTGTAAAGCTGATGAACTATTTCTGGCAGTGCATAGTGTTTAAATACATCTTGGTAGCAGAGAGGAGAGAGGCAAACGATGCCAATCTTTAAAAGCCCGTGAGGAGAGGGGTGGAAGCCTGAATTCTGTATCCAACATGGAAACAGGAGCTGTGGAAAGAAAGGGAGGGAAAGACTCATGGTTTGGGATCATACTGTGGGAAAGAGGTGCCAAGAATTTTGCAGAAACCTCCTCTGCCCTAAGAGCCAAGGCGTGTGCACGGGACTGTCCTGCCGTAGGTCACGTGTGGATTCTCCAGCAAGGCCCTTCACCAAATTCTCTTACTGACTTAAACTTTTATGTCATAGAAAAGTTAGTAATAAAACTACAAAAAAGATGGGACACAAAAGTGGGAACAAATTATTTAGTTATTCCAGGAAAAACTGTGTTGGAATGTGTCCAAGATGTTAATAAATGAAGGAAAAAGACAAAAAAACGAAGCCAAGAAAACAACTCTGCTGATGATACAAATTTGCTTTGTTCTGACAAGCCCAAAGCTGACTGCCAACACATACAGAAGGATCCTGCAATCCTGGATGACTGGGCAATAAAGCTGCAATGAAATTCAGCAGCAATAATGCAAATTAATGCGTGGAGGGGAGAAATTGTTCTATTTTTGTGCATGGTAGGCTCTAACTGCACTATTACTATGCAAGGGAGAGATCATGAAATCATTCTGGATTGTTCTCTGGGTACTGCATGTAGTTCAACATCAAGAAGGCCAAGTAAAGCATTAGGGATTATAGAGGACACATAAAGAATAGGGAAGAAAACATTATTATGCAGTTGTAGCAATCTGATTTTAGAAGGCCATCCAGAAAAAAAAAATACTGTGTGTACTGCTATGCTCCCTCAAAAAAGGTGAGGTAAAACTAGAAACACTGGTAGTCAGAAATTGTGCATTTTTACTTTATAAATATGATGCACAAAGCAAGTAAATGTCTCTTCTTAACATCTAAATCTTGAGACCTGAAGTCTTGAGTCACTAAAGATCTACTTGAAATGTTTCCCAGAGAATGTCTTCATCAGAACTGGCCAACACCATGAATAAAATATATTAATTTGTTATGACTCTTACTAAATTAAGTGAAAATTCAGGGAAAGTTGGTCTAAGAGCATTGAATGTTTTTCCAGAGAGAAACCATGCAATTTCAGCCAAAACACATTTTTGAGCTTGTGCATTTTTAGCAAAATGTTCCACCCAAGAGGCATGAAGGATCTGCTGTGTGAGGTGAAACACGGCAGGTGAGGAGAGCTGGCACAGCTGGCATTGCACCAAGTTCTTTGTTAAAGATGAAAGGAAGAACTTGGTTTGAGAGGTGCTGTAACCCACCAGTTGTGGCATTTTCCATCACCTTCTAGTGATCTAGCACCATTTTCCTTGCTGGTTTTTTTCCTCAAACACTGTCTTTCAGCTCCTTCTGAGTCAGGCACATACCAGGTGATGCAGTGGTACTGCTCTCTGGAGAGTCACTGTCTGAGGGTCTAATCCCTTGTGTAACATCACAGTAAATGTCAAACTACCTCACTGACATCCAAGGATGTTCCCAATGTACTTCCCACACCTTTCAACGCTGTGCTGTGCTAAAGTCTGACTGTTATATCAAAATAGAACAGGGATACAAAAGCAGCAGAATAGTCATTGCTCCGTACAATGGGAGATAAGCCAACTGAAGTTAATTAAACTTAGCTTTAATTAAAGTTTATATAAGCCAATAAAAATATAGGTTATGAAACATTGTTTAGTACCAGGATTTTTTTTTTTTTAATTTCATTTTGTTGATTTACGTGGTATGACGTAGAAGGAATCCCCAGTTCTGGCATGGAATTATATGATAAACTACATGTAGATGAGGCAAATTAGAAGTTAATACAGCATTAAATAAATTGTTTTCCATTCCATAAAAACAGAACTGGAAAATGCTAAAGCATGCTCTAAACTGCCTCTTTCGTCATGCTGTTAATCCATCATTAGAGTAAAGTAGTAATTTTTCAAGTACTTTACTGAATAGCACCTATCCATTATGGAGCAATAAATGAATTGAGGAAAACAAGATATAGAACCAAAGACTTTCCAAAGAACAATGAAAGGTCAGTTCATAATGCAAGTAAAAGGAAAACAGACATGGTCTGTGACATTCTGGACAACATATATACACCTAGAAATGTGAAGTGCCATTGATTTGCCAGGACTCTTGAAGTGAAGGCCAGCTGAAATGGAAGTTAGAAAGAATTGCTATTCAACACCATCCAGGGGAGGCCAGGGTGCCTAAACCCCTGATGGACGTGTCTCAGACCAGGTGACCTGACTGACAAATAGCTTGGGAATCACACTTCCAACCTCAGCAGCTCAGCAAGTCCTCATCACCAAGTGGGTGTTTCTGACCTGTGCTTTAGGATCAGAGTATCTATAATATTTTTAAGCACTTATTTACCTCTCAATGTAACAAGGGACTCAATGTTTCCTAGACAAAACTGGTATTTCCATCATTCCAGTTCAGTTGCTGCTGATCCAGTGAGCAGGAATTTGATTGCCTGTTTTAATAGTGGTGTCTCCCTGAAACCTCACTTGCAGGGTCATAGTGAGAGGAGTTGACTTGGAAGTGCAACATGGGTGAGAATTCAGCTTCTCAATTAAGATAACAGTTGGTTGTGTGATGGGGCATTTCTGTCCAGCTGAAAATGTATGTAATTTTAAAACACTTGGGGTAAAAAGCACTATATGATATAATATAGTTATTGTTTCTTACTGCTGGCAAAATGAGGGGCAGGTGCCCAGTTCACGCTTTACATGAATCCTAAGAATGAAAATTGAAAAATTACTGAAGATGAAAGATAAAAAGAAGACAGCTGAAGAGTTTTATTTTTACATGTGCCGAAAAAGAACAAGCTGTTGAAAGGTTTTGCTCTTAAAACCAGATATCTTTTATTTCATACCTCTTTTTGCTGAGAGCTCCCCCATGGTTGCTTAATTAAAGAAAATGACAAGCTAAAGCCTTGGAGGAAATGCACCTTGGGTATGTTTCTGCTTCTGATTTGCACCCAAGGACAAGGCAGGACTGAAACCCACACTGGAGCACAGCAAGAGTCCTGCAGGTGAGTGGGTGATGAACTGCCTGCATTGAAGGGAGAGGATGCCATGAAAGTACTATCTTTATATAAATATATATATTTATACATTTCAGGAAAGAGGGGAATGCATTTCATGAGAGGTACTTTAAGGAAAGTGGATCTTGGTATTTCGTAGCCTGTAAGATAGAAGCATTTGGGTAGTGTTATTGCAACTGGATACATCATTATAAATCAAGGATTTTCACTATTGCATCAAAAGTGAAAAAGAAAAAACCAACAAAAAACTCCTTAGATTAAGCTATTTTAAAAAATCGTTAGAAGTCTGATGTATTTCTTATCCATGGCAGAATGGTTATAGTTTCTTCATGTCTGTGCCATGAGAAAATTCCACAGCTTCTTACAAAAATTCAAAGCATGATTATGAAACACTTGACTTTTATCCTCTCCTCAATTTCTCAGTGAAAGGCCTGGCTGTAAAAGAGGTGAAAATCACCATATTTTATTGTTAGCTTCCTGTCTAAGGACAGTTCTGCAGCTGAAATTCGGCTGTCTGAAGATACTACCCCAGCTCAAAAGTTGCACAAACCATTGAAATTTTTTTCCTTTTTTTTTTTTTTTTTCCCAGAAATAGAATGAAAGTCTTTGATTCTGTAAAATTTTAGGATGATTCTAATAGTGCAGGGCTGTAATCAGTCATAAAATGGTCTTCAAACATGCCCTCCCTCCCTAGAAGGCGGCTGGGGAGGCGAGGCTGGATGAGCCTGATCTCTCTGTGCACAACCGAGAAATGCCCAGCTAAATTAAACTGTCTTTTGTAAATGTAACTCAGGGATGCAGACAAGAGGCAAATCTGAAACTGTCTAACAAAACTAGAAAGTGGGAGCATGAGAGGGAACTGAACCTCAAAAAGGCCAGTGTGCAATGAATTGTTCAAACCCCTGGTTTTCTGTATAGAACCATCCTCAGAAATGTCTCTCAACCTGCATCTAACATAATTAACAAAACCAAATAATTAAATTACATGTCTGAAATGTTTTAGATACCCTTAGAACTCTTTGCAGAGTTAGAGTTTGTGTGTGAAAGCCTAAATTCAGTGCCCAGCAATAGGTTGCCTACTGCATCCAGTTCATGCTCATTTTTTGCACGTACAACCTTAGGGAGATTTCAAGTGCAGAAACTGCAAACACTTGTGAATTATGAATCTTTTCTTTACTCTCCTGCTCATTTAAAATATTCTCTCAAGCAGTTCATAATGTTTATTTGGTTTTGTTTTGATTATTAAAGTTTCTAACATTTCAATACATTAGAGAATGGGTAAAGCTCTTTTCTCAGTGCAGTGAGACAGCATAAATTAAATGAGATGTGGAAAGTTTATCTTTTGCTTTGTGAATCTGTTCATTTGCAATGGCTGAATTAGTTCATTTTGCATGTTGATAGAATGTCTTGTTCAATCTTGGAAACCACACAGTATCTTTTTTTTTAAATTTATTTATAGGAGGTGGCTTGTGCTGTGCACACCATTCGTTTGAGGGGAAGATGGTATTGTCACAGGGAAAGGGACAGGGACAGATTCTGATTTGGCTTTGCTTTGGATTGTACATTTGTATACATCTGCCTAAAGAATTGCTCTGGATTTTTACTATAATTCATAAAGACTGCAGTGAATCTATTTGCTGATTTCATACGATTCTCTGAATATTTTCCCTCTCTGAATGATTCTTACATATTTTAATACTACAGGTCCCTCTCTGGCTCCCCTTGACTGGCTCTTCTACTTTTATTGTGCGTCATATTTGACTCTTACTTCTATATTCCTGTCCATGATCCTCCAGAAATACACCCCTTCACATTTCCCTTAAAGTTTGATAGAGTCAGTCATCACCAAAATAGATATTTTATATTTTGATATTTTATACCAATATTTCTCTTTCTGGATGTTTGGAGGGTTTCTGAGAACTGTGATGTGCAAAACATAGGTAGAAATAAAAACCAGAATTACTTATTTAATTAAGTTTGACCTAGTTGTGTGTGTTATCCTTTTTGTTTAATATCTCAGATATAGCTATCTCTTCACCTGTATGTATCTCCTCCATACAAATATATTACATCTGTCTATTTATCTATCTATTTATCTATGTCCTGGTTATTTATCTAGCCAGCATTGTTATCTGTGTCAAATATGGGCAGTTGTATTCGCTGTTGCAAAGAAAGTGTTTTACAGTTTTCCTGATGTCCTTCGCCTTTGTTTTTTGCTTTATAAGTCCTTCAAGGCTGAGAACTGCATCATCCTCTCTGACCTGCTGGCATAAAATTTATTGTCAGCCTACATAAAGGAAAGGCTGATGGATAACAAGAATAGGAGGAGGTGTAAGTTTGATGGATGACTTGGGTCTCAAAAGTCTGTGATCAGTCCAGCAATTGCCTTTGTCCATTTGAGTTATTCAGGAATCGTGTTAGTCCTCTCCTTTCCTCAAAACTAATAAATCTGTAATAGTAAATCTTGTAAGTTTGTATTGTGACAAATGTGCCTGCAGGCAGTGTGCTGGAAGGTGGGACTGGGCCAGCTGGGCTGGGGCTAGGTCACAGAAAGGAAAAGGAGACCTTTGCAGATTTTGATCTCCAGTCTCATGCTCCCCCTTATGTGTTTTTTAGTTGTCATAGGTGTTTTACACAGGCATTGAAGACAAATCACATTTCCCACAACTCTTTCTAGAAGATGGTTCTGATGGAGACTTGTGCCAGTCTTAAAAGGGATACTTATGAAGTCCTTTTTTTTTCTTCTTTTCAACAGAGTTTAATTCCAATTTGCCAGCTTAAATGTCTAAAACAATCACTTGGTAATTTAAAGAATGCAGCATGAGGGACCAAAACCTCTGACTTCTGTCTTTCTGAGGGATCTCTCCTCACCAGGATGTGTAAACTCTTGCTTTTTATTCACATTTCTTTCCCACTGACTCTTGAATTATTTTTCATTTGTTGTTGTAACTTCCTGGCAATACCTGGAATTTTTTCATACAGCTGCCCACTGCTCTTGCAGGGCACTGGGAGGGGGCCAGAGAGTGCAAAGGAGCATCTCAGGCTGCCTGGGGTACTTCTGCATAGGTTCATGAGGCTCAGGGGGTGAGACTGGGGTCTGGGGTACAAATTCCCTGATTTACTTAGGGTTTACTGGTGAGTTTCTGTCCAGCTTCTTGTAGAGCCACAATGGAAAACATCAGAAAAGCTTCTTTCCATTTTTCCCTTTCTCAGCCTCCCTCCCATGCCTGTGGTACCCATCCTCATCTCTGGGGAAAAGGGGTAATTCAAAGGTGACTGTGTGCAAAGATGAGGCTGGAAGGTGTGGGGAGGGCAGTGTGGAGGTCACTGGCCACGGCAGTGCCAGTCACACGAGAGGAAAACAGCAGAAACCCGGGCTGGAGAGTCAAAGAGATAATTCACAACGCTTCTGAGGGCTGCATGGCAGAAATGTGATCGGAAAGGCAAGAACGTGCTGGACAGATGCAGCCTTTCACCTGAGCCTGTGTGAAGCCACTGCTGCATCTGGGAAGTGCTAAGGGAATTCAAAGCACCATCCATCACCCGAGAGCAGGAGCGCAGGGCTCCATGCTGAGCCGAGAGCAGACTGAGCTTTCTGTGATGGGAGCTGCACAGACAGGAACCCAGCCTTTGCTCTTGTACAGCTTTTCCCCTTTCTTCCCCCGATTCCATCTGTGCTTTCTGTGTGTCGACTAAAATTTTCTCTCTCAAAAATATAATGAGGAAGTCATGGTTACTCTCATCCCCCCAAAGGCAGATAATTTATGCAATGATGAAAACGTGTAAGTTAACAAGCTGATTTCTCCTCTGCTGCTGCCTGCATCACACGGTGCCTGGGAGTGGAGGAGTGGGAGTGCTACGCTTGCTCAGGAAGGGAGCCCTTCTCAAATCCAAAGGTATGGCAGGAGTTGAACTTTGACAATTTTTAAACTATTTTTTGATCTTTATTTTTTGCTTCATTTTTGGTGGTTCAAAATGAATGACCTTCTGACGCTCTGTCACTTATGACAATGGCACAGGATCCCAGAAAATGACTTTCTGCTATAAAACTGACCCAGGAAATTTATTAGAAAAAGGAGAAGGCTATTAGCCCTACATCGACTTTCTCTCTTTTCTCTTCTTTTTTTTTCTGAACAATAACAAAAAAAATCATAGTGGTTTTCTCTGTCTCACTTCACTTGAGTTTCTTGTACAGTTTTATAGAAGCAGCTCCACACAGAATCTGATTTCATTAGGCTGCATGTAGAAATCACACCTGTAAGCACAAATGGTCCTTCTGAAGAGCCAGTGGAGGATTATACTTCCAAAGATACTGTTCACATTTTTGGCTCTTTCCACCTAACATCTGTTTTTAAAAAGAAAATTTTAGAGGTCAGTAGCTGAAGCCTTTCTAAACCAGCCTCCCTAAAGCCCCTAAATGCTTTAGATGACCCTCAGCCCTGAGAGGTGTTTGAAAAGGAGATGTCAAACACTAATGGAGCCTTTGAAACACACTTGCTGTCTGTAAGCCAGGAGTTAACCTTGATGTACATTCTGAAAATTGTTATTCTGTTTGAAATGTTTTACTAATGGGCAAAATAATTTAACCAGAAAATGTGGAGAAGGTATTTTTCATCCCAGAGATGGCTCTGGACATGGGAGCAGGAGAGCTATTGGTGCCAAAGGGCTGGTGGAGTCTCCTTCCCTGGACTTGACGGGAGAAGACCCTGAGCAAGCTGCTCTGCTGGTCCTGCTTCAGGCAGGAAAACGTCCAGGTCTCAGCTAAAATTATTCTGTGCTGCTTGCAGATCTAAGAGGTGTGAACAATCTGTTAGATTTTTTTGTTGACTTTGTTCCCTAAGACAGGTCTGTGCACTTTTAGAGCCAACAGGCAAGACCAAAGCAAGGCAAATCCTGTGGCAGCTCCACAGTGATTTAATGAGCCCCTTCCAGGCCACTGAAGACAAGGCACTACTTCTTATTTCCAGTTTCACTGTGAGGAGGAACGAAGCAAAATATTATCATATTTGTGACTTGGAGAACCCTGAATTAGCATCCCAAGGGCAGCAAAAGAGGTTGTTTGTAATCATCTTGAGATGCTGTTCTCCAAGGGTAAGCAGGGAGCTGCCACCTGAAAAAGCTGGACCTGCTGTGCCTGGGCCATGCATGTCACTGTCCTCGTGGTGGAAATAGGGGCAGATGTGCCAGCACACCCCTTCTGTGGAGCACAGGGAAAAGGTGACACAGCCAGTCAATACAGATGTAGCAGCAGAGCCTGTGGCCACTTTGGGGATGCAGGAAGAAGCGGTGCAGCTCTCAGGTGTGTTCAAGAATAGGAAAAAAAAGACCAAATAGCAGTGTTATGATGACATGATCATTAGTATCTGCCGATCTTTGGGGATTTTAGAAGTGTTTTATATCTTTAATAGTGTTGTGCTGTCAGATGCAAGACCTCAGTGGCTCTCTGGGGTGTTACAATGCATGGCATGGCTTCTGCTGCTCTCAAGGCTGATCAGCTGAGGGCTGATAAGCACTGATAGGCACTTCAGGTGTGGTGTAAATATTAAAATCTGTTGAGATGGCATAATTTAGCCTTCTGATAAGCACTCAATCTGAAAGCTTTTGCATGCAGAACCAGTTTACTGCACACAATGACTGATAAGAATCAACTTTCTCACTCAGTACTCTGTGAAAAATTTTCTGTGCAATAAATGGTTGAAATACTGCAAAGAGGGATTTGGGGAGCTCTGACACATCCTGGGGAGGGGTTGTTGTGACGGCTCGTGTCTCTCCCACACTCTGCCCATGGCCTTGCTATATGGCTCTGTTGGCATTGGTGGTGAGCGGGCTCACTCCTGACACTGGAAGTTAGATTTCCTGGTGTGAAATGGGATGGATAATACCCTCTATCCATCTGTAAAGCACGCTGATGTCTGGAAGGAAAACAAAAAAAGCCCCAGTCAAATAAAGAAAATGTATGTGATCAATACAAGGTCATCAGTTGCTCTGCAGGAAAAATAGGCAATCCATGTTCTTTTGCAGAAGTACAGAAATTAGCTCAAATTGCACAGGTTTTGGATTGAGTCTACTTCAGTAAGTGCTGTGTTTGACTGACAGGTGTAATTTGAAAGAAGAAAGGATGCTATAAATATTTTTAAAGACAACATAGCTCCATCTCTGAGTCTAGAGGTCTTTCTGCCTCACAAACTACATATAAAGATGCATGTCCTTAGGAGACAGTAATTAAAGTAGTAGTGAAGCTTTTAGCTCTCCAAACCATTAAACACAATGACAAAACTAAGGGTTGTTCACATAATGCCTTACAAATGGAAAATGGAAGACCACTTAAAATGATGCTGTGTGATATATACACCCTGTATGCTAAACCCATGGCATTAAATTTGCCACTTTTTTGATTGCTAATTTAATCAATCAGATGTAATCAGTTTAATTATCAGGAATTCCTGAAATGTTTAGATGTTTTTGGTGTTTTTGTTGATAGTTGTGATGAATGATATTTTCAGATGTTGGCTTGTTAAAGATACTCTCACTGAGCATCTCTGGCTGAGCTACTTGCTTTGTGATGCTGTGGGGAATCTGTGCCCAAAGGCTTTATCCCCCCAGAGATTCCAAATTAGGCAATAGATTCTCATGATGAAAAGCAGAGCTCTCTGAGGAAAAGATGTTATAATTTACCACATGAACAGCCAAGTTCATTCACAGGGTGCTTGCTTACAGATTCCTGAGGAAAATCCTTACAAAATCAGTACATTTGAGCTATCACACAACCTGTTGGAAAGGCTCAGGCCGAGGAAGGAGATCACAGGAAGGTAAGCTTGACTTTCCTAACCAGGACTGACAGCTGCTGGGTGGTATTAGGCCAGTTTGTTATAAACCCCTGAAAGCTCTCTGTGACCGACCCTCTGCTCACCACCAGATGGTCTGTGTGTGGTACAGTCCCCGATGATAAAAGACTGAGGAAGACCAGTGTGTTTCACCAATTGAAATTTAATGAGGAGTGAAAAGAACTAGGTACAGGTTTGAAAGATGCTTGCCTGATTTTTTTTTTTTTTCCCATCTTCAAAACGACCTTGCATTTATAATGGCTGCAGATTAACACCAGTAATGAATCCCAAGTGTCTGATGCACATCAGGGCTGGGTTTAGGAAACATTAAGGGGTACCTAGGAAGAGTCATAGATTTTACACAGAGAGTACAGTAATGATCTTGCAGACAAAAAGTTAATGATTTAAGAAAAAGCAGAAGTGTTGTTCTCATTCCCAAGGTTGGGGAAAATAAATTGAAAGTGATTGCTTCCCTCAATTGCTTGTTTTGGGATTAGAAACTTGACATTACTTTAATGATAAAACATGGGAGGACTTGGGGCCTGCATCACCACTCATGAAATTCAATGACTGCTGGCTTATGCCAGCAGGGTGCCTTGGCTGCACTTCACAGCCAGCTCCTGTTGGAGGGCTCATGTCCTTAGAGAGCTGTTGGGGAATATTGCATTATTAATATGGAAACACAGATGTGTCTGTTGTGATGAAACACCACTCTTCAAGCTCCACTGAACAAAATACTTCAATTTCAGAGTAGGAAGAGGTAGATATGGGAGTGAGACCATCCGCTGGTGCGTTTGAATGGGCTCAGAGTCGATGCCAGCTGAAACAGACAGGAGTTATCAGCGAGTTGCTCAAAAGGAGCTTGATTTGAAGGTGCTGACAGCCAACAAATTGAGGTGGTAGGATGCTCATTAGAACTGATGACCTTAACAGGAAACCCAGTCAGAGCCAAATGAAGAGGTGGTAACTGACAGGAAATTGATCCAAAAGCAACTTTAGAAACACTGGGAGGTGTGGCTCAAAAAATATTTTTTCAAAGTTACAGGGAAGATTATTTAGAAGCCCCAAAAGAAGATTTGTTTGGAACAAAAGAATTTAAATTAAAAAAAATCTGTGAAAATTATAGCTAGATTATAAGAAAACTGATGAGAGAGATAAAAGAGAATGAAATATACGATCATATTTGACCAGCAAATGCTTGAAGTCCCATCTTGCAGGCTTTATCAAATTGTTAAAAGTAAAATACTTTAGGAAATGCTACAATTTGGAATGAAATTACACGTTCTATCTATAATTGGAATTAAAATGATGCCTTCTGGCTGCATTCACATTTTGAAGAATGTGAATATTAATCAATAGATCTGATCCCATCCACACCTGCTGAAGGCTGAGTGTCCTGTCTCTAAACCAGCAAAAGTTGCATTCTTTGCAGCATTGAAAAATTGTTTTGTATGAAGTTTGGGAGCAGCTACAAAATCCTCCTTGAAGCAGCACAAGCCCAGGCTGTTGCACAGAAAGTGAGATCCTTTCTCCAAGTTCAATTCCATCTGCCAGTGGGGCTGGGAGTGCTGCGAGGAGCAGTCAAGCTGGGATGAAAGATGACAGAAACAGGGCTCTGCTCCTGCAGGGATTGCTCCTGCTTGCCTCAAAGCCACAGTGATCTGGATTTTCTCTCTTTCCCTGTGATAGCACTGGCTTATCTCTGCTGTGGAAGAGAGGGGATTTCCTTGGCACGTCTCTGAGCTCTTTGTGGTCTGGGAAACCACGAGGGCACATCCCAAGTGATGTCCAGGTTGTGCATCCCAGTTTCTGTGGTGTGAAGTACCTGCTCTGAGGAGGAGAGGGGCTGAGCAAAGGTGTGGAGCCAGGTCCCAGAGCAGCCCAGGCAAGCAAACCTTTTTCATCCAGGAGCCAGGTTCGGACTCTTACCCAAAAACAAGGTTTGTGTCCTACCCAGTCTGTGCATCCTCCTGCATACAGCACCACCTCTGCTTCTACAGACCTTCATTAGCATTATGGTCTGCTATAATACATCAGTTTTTATTGTTTAAACTGTTCTTCTGCCTCAATTTTCCCACTACTGCAGCCTTACACAGTGATAGTATCTATGTTTTGCATTTTTCATAACAGCACTTAAACACAAAGTGAATCTCCAGAAGCTTTAAGTAGGTGATAATTTTAATTCTTCTGTGTGCACTAACAGACTACGTGTGAAAAGGTATTTCTAAGCAACAGGATACTGAACTTTCTGGTCTGGCCCAGGAGGAGCATTCTTATGTATCAGCAACATGAAAAAGGGATGCAGGTGCCCAGTCCTAACTTGCATTCATGAAAATCTCGTTTTAGTTGTTCAGTCTGCTCAAGATGATATGAATTGCTTGAACATTCCTTGCACATAATTTAATGTCAGTCAATAAAGACACTAAAATCTGTGTTTGCAGCTGGTGGAGTATGTTGGATCAAAAACTTTTAATGCACCTTTTAGATTTTTGTCAGCTGCAGTTTACACTTGACTCATCAGTGCCATAACTGAGAAAATGTTAGTTCAGATTGTGTAGCCTCTACTTGATACTGTCCTCTTTCCTTCTCATGGTTCCTGCCCCAATAACCTGACATCACATTTTTTTTTTATGTGAGGCATTGAATGAATAATAGAAAAAAGTCCTAGGACAGGTGCAGTTAAAAGGTTAGGAAGTGCTAGAATTATTCATTGGCAAAAATAAGTTATTGAGTCTGACGTATAATCATATAGGAAAAGGCTCATTTTCTGCCAATTTAATGTAGTAATAACAGATAATAATACATCTTAGAGTTCTCAAGTAGAGCAGGAGGGTCTTTATTCTTTTGTGGCAGGTGGTGCCATGCCCAAGCCTGGGTATATTGCATAAATATTGTCAGCATCAAACATATCTCAGAGAAGCAGCCAGATGATGAATCATCCACTTGGAGAAGTCCCAGGCCACCATTTATCTTTATTTACCTGCATTTTTTACAGACATTTGGTGCTTTTGCCTCTGCTGAGAAAACTTTATTATGTGCAATCTGTCTTCTTTTTTTCTTTTTCTTATTAATTTTTTAATATGTTAACAGGAAAAAGTCTTGGCAGGGAACTAGACACCTCCAAGATGGAAATTCTGTTCTACAGCCAGTTAGCATAATTGCATTTAAAAAAAAAAAGATTAAAAAAAATGATTTTAAATTATTTTAAAGCATAAGAGGTAATAATTTAGAATCTGTCTTTCTAATTTGTGTTATTTCCTTAGTCAGACCCCAAGAGAGTTTTGGAGCATAACTGGGCTCAATAACTATATGAAGCCTGATATACTTTTCTAAATTTATAGCAGCATCATCTGGATGGTTTGATATAAGCATTGGGAATCACCCTGGGTGACAAGGGATGTGGTAAGTTGCCTAATAGCTTGGAGCATCAAATTAAGACAGGGAAAGGCATTTTGTCCATGTAAAACCCCAGCAATCCCAAATAAGTCATCATGGGTTTATGAAGGGCAGCAGGAGGCAGTAGGTGCTCAGTGTGGAGAAGGTGGAGTTACTTTTGCTTCCCCTGAGGATCAGGATTGTGGTATGAAGTGCAATTCATCAGGAATGAAATACTGCCATGACTACAGCCTGACCCCCAGAATTCAGCTTAAAAGTGCTCAAAAACTGGATCATAAAACTGGGTTTTGAGATGAAAGCCTTCCTTGGACTGCTGTTATGGAGAAGGCTCTTAAATGTCAGTTGACAGAGCGAATGATAACTTAAGCTCTTCTCAGTGTTTAATTCTAAATTTAACAGGTGTCACTGAAGGATGAAAGGCTTGAAGCACAGCTAAAAGCATGATACTGTAGCCTGCATTTAAGAAAGATGGAAGAAAATACAGGTTTTCAAGGGCTGTCTCTCCTTTTGTGGGGAAAAAAGTAGTTTCTTGAGAAAATAACCATTTTTTGTCTCCTTACCATTGTACCTATCTTAGACTGTGACCTTGGGGTATGCTTTATGTTATTCTTACCTACCTTCTTTCTGAAAACAACTAAAGATAGAGGAGGTTGGAGACATTTTCACCTGTTCAGACATGTAAAGATGGAATCAGATATAAACCTGAAAAAAGTGAGTTGTGTGTCAGAAGACAAAATGCCATTAAAACCAGAACTCCAGAACTCTTGGGTCCCTTATGGTGTTCCTAGAATTAAAATATCTCATTGTCCAGCTCATGGACTTCTTCCAGTACCACCACCATGAATGCAGAGCATCTCTTTGTAGATCAGTTCAGTTATCCTGAGAGCAAAATATATCCCCCTATGAACAATTGTAATAAAACTGAAATCATATTTTTTTCTTTTTAACTGACACTGCTTCATTCCCTTAAGGTACAACCAAAGTCAAGAAAGCTTCTTGCTTCTAACCCTCAGACTCCAGGAGATTATCATTAAAATGCAGCACATCTTTTTCTAAATCTGTAATTGAAAGACCTTCTCATGCACTAAAAATGAGGTTCAGGTAGATGAAGAAATCTGGGCAGGGGGGGAATGGCAGTACAATCCTTCAAAATGCAGAAAGGGTGATCTGGCAGTAAAGGCAGTATGAGGTGTGTGCACTGGTGATGGCTGGTTTAGATTGGGCCTGGGCTGTGCATGAGATTGGCCATGTGCAGGCAGGGATGAGTCAAGAAATTCTGGGCAGAAACCATCCTGATGAAATCAGGTTCCACAACTAAGAACCAGCAGCTTGTGTCACTTCTGGAGCCAGGTGTTCAATGACAGAGTTATGTCATTCACTCACTGCAGTGTGCAGGGACTCAGCTCTGTCTTTAAAGATGTGTTTTGGTGCCTGGAATGAAAGCAAGCACTTCACAGACTGTGTTTGTAACCATGCTGAGCTTATTTTGTCTCAGAAATGATCTAGAAAAAAGATTGTTCTTGTAGTGGCAGACTTTTTCATTTTAGAAGTTGATATTATTTCCTCTGCTTTTTTACCATTTAGTGAGCCAAGCAATACTTACTCACTGATTTTATGTGCAGAAAAATTTGATATATATCAGGATTTAAAGTCTGTTTTCCGCTTTTGCTAAATGACAGATTACTTTCTGTTATTGCATTTAGCTCTACATCCCCAACAGATTTACTCACTGGTGCAGTGACTGCTGCAGCATCCATTGTTTAGTTATTTACCTCCCAGAGCTGAACACAAATCAGTTTTAAGTAGCTGTAGACTCTGGAGAGTGCACAGGAGGAACTAAACTCTCTGGTGTGGGATCCAGAGCCACCAGGGGGAATGAGCCAGAATGAAACATGCAGGATGAGAGCAGGTCCTTGCCTTTCTCCTGGCTTTCTGTATCTTATGAATGATGAAACTTGGCCTCCCTTGCCCTGGATGGGTGCTCAAAACATTGATCATCATCAAAAGCAGTGGCTTTTCAGAAAGCTGTGGTCAGAGCTGTGCTCTGTGTCAGGGTCATTCATATTGGGCATGCAGAGGGAAGGTCTGAAGATCAACTGCTTAGGGAAAATAACAAGAGGAATTCAATTCCAGATTATTTGGGTGATGAACATGTCAACCATGAGCCAAAAAAAAAAAAAAAGAAGCAGAATTTCCAGGATTTGTGGCCTGATTTCCAGAACTCTAGGGAGAAATAGTAATGGTTTTTATGTCTCTGTAATGCCATGCCATGTAGGAGTCTGTCTCGAAGCTGCCCTCCTGCTCCTGCAGAGCCCTGCTGGCTCTGCCTGGGGGAAGATGAGTATTCCCATTTTTAAAGGCAGCCAGGAGACTGCAGTGAATCAGAGCATCTGACAGCTGGCCTGGTCAGAGCCTTTCTGTCTAAAGCAGTTCCATTTTCAGGATAAACTACACACACTTCTGCATACAGCCCACATTTTTTAAACTCTGCTGAAAAATGGGGAGATGGCACAGAAGAGCCACAAAGATATTATTTGCAGTGTCTGGCAGCAAAAGACAAGAACCCAATCTGTTGTGCTGACTGCCCTTAACTAGGTAGTGAAAGGTAGAAAAAGAACCTACATTTATCGGGGAAACCTAAATTATACATTTTGCAAGAGTGAAAACCTCTAAATTAGACAAAAGGGGCAGGGTTGAGGGGTGGGGTTGGGTGTTTGTAGAGGTGGAAAGTGAGAAGAGGAAAATAACTGAATGTGTGTGGAGAGAATCTAGCATCAGAACAGCTTCTTACAGGTGATGGTGGATACCAGAACCTCCCACCTCCTCAGCTGACAGCTGGCTAACTCTCAGGAAGTTGTACATTAACCAAGAAAGGGTTACATTTTGAGCAAAAGCAAGTTATTGTGCTCAATACACAGCCGGAATGTAGTAGTCTCACAGAGAAGGTCAACTTTGGTGATTTTATGGTCCTGTCAAGCCTTAATTTCCTTAGCTATTCCTGTGAGAAGCTCTGCTCTCCCAGTGCTTCCTTGGCAAAAGCAGCCCCTTACTTCTGCCAGCACAGACTCCTCTCATGGTGGAGTTTCTGCCACGAAGGCCCTGGGCCAGGATTTCTTCCAATGGAAACAAGCACAAAACAAAGCCAAATTTATCTGAGGCTGTGCAAAGAAAAAAAAGCAGTGCATTAACTAATCACGTGTTAAAGACTTATCACTATGTATCAGTAGTAGGCACAGGAGTATGGATCTTGAAATTAAAGAGGGGGTACTGCTTCCAAATGTCCATAAGGAATGTAGCCCTCGAGCTGCCAGCAGAAATATCTCCAGTATCTAAACCTCTGCAGCTGCAATGAGGCTCTGCTCAGATCTAAGAAGAGGGAGACAAGTGGAAGGGAATGCAGTGATTTCCAGCTTCCTCCCTCATTTCCCTCTTATTTTTCAGCTGGATAAAGCATATTTACCCTCCATAGTTGTCCAAGAGCTTCAGGGTTTTGCCTTTTTACCATAACCATGAAGCAATCAGCAATTTTTCCTCTGCTTTATCACAACACTAAATATGGAAGAACCGGTGCCAGCCAGCCCAGTACCATCAAACCTTAATCACAAAGCAAACCGAGGGAGAGTCACCTTTTATCATGCTGCAGCATAGAAACCTCTGAGACTGTTCTACAGCCAGGGAGATCAGAAGAAATATTCCTGTTGTGTCCTGGGGCTAGGAGACCATTCAGTCTTCCAGTAAGGCTGGATTCTCTCCTGTGCATCAGGCAGAACACAAATGAAGTGGTATCAAAGATGTTACACGAGCCTTAAGCAGAACAAATATTATATATGTGTCAAATCTGTCACTTGGTGTTTCTATAGAAAGTACTTTATACATTAGAATCCTCCAGCCTGCATTGTCACTGTTTGAGTTGGTCTCTGCAAACCCTTAAGCTAAATATTGACTTTTTGCATACAGAGCATGACGATGTGCATAGGGGATGGGTCAGCAGGCCAAGGAGGAAAAGCAGGCTGGGCAGCAAATCAATGGTGAGCTTCAGTTCTTCAGGGCACAGGATGAAGCCAGGCATTTTGCTTGTGAAATTATTTGGTTTACAGTTTAGAAATGTGCAGAAATTCACTATTTCTCCAAATGTGCTCATCCCGTCTTAGTGTTGCTGATTCAATTTTTTTTAATGCCCATTATCCCAGACTGCTGAAACCAATGCATCTCGATTTGCAAGAAAGATTAAGGCTTTTGATGAAAACTATTCCTCCTTTTTTTTTTTTTTCTTTTCCTTCTCAGCAGTAGCTAAATTTCTGGGGTACATTTCTTCTCACATTCTGGGATGCTTCTCATATTCCCTTCCAGTCTCTGCTTGGAAAATAATGTCATCTTAACTTACTGTGAAACAGTCTTTATTCAGCTATAGGAGTGTGTGCATACACAGATGTGCATATATATTATATCTATTTGCATTTGTACAAAAAAATCTTTAGACTAATATCTCACACTAAAAATCCACTCTGGGCGGATTTGCCTAATGTGCTATAACAATAGAAATAGATAAGTAGACATAAATAATAAACAGTACTGCTAAAGGCCAATAACAGACCTTTGTCATTAGAATTGCAATTTGAAGAACGTTCCTTTGCTGTGTCCTTGATTTTGGCAGAACGACACAAAATGTATATTCTCAGTCTGTGGGAGTCAGAGCTCTTTGCTATAGTCTAGCACAGATTCTTGAATTTCTCATTACATATTTCTCTTTTATCTACCCCAAAAAAGTGTGCCACTTGCTTCCAGCTTGTGAGGAATTTGAGCAAATTTTGTCTCCATTGTCCCCTTCCATTTTTGATGCTCAGCTGGAAAAGTCACCCTTTGGCCTCATGCATTTTCCTTCATTCTACTTAAAAAATCCAAGGTAATTGCAAAAGTGAATTTAATTTATTTTCCCAATGCACTAATGGGGAAGTAATAAGTTAATGGCTTTTCCACAAAACAAAATGTAACTTGAATGGTTTGGATTTTGCAACCTGATTTAGAGTGGCTGTGCACGAGAACGTACAGCTCTTTCAAGAGCAGATTTAAACAGTTGCTCTCCCTGGAGCTCCAAACACTACATTTTTCTCCAGGGATGTGTGGGAAATAGAGGGGCTGAAGGAAAAAAGGCAAGACTTGATCCTTTTGCAGAGTTCAGTCCCGCAGCAGCCATGGAGCACAGAGATCTCTCCTGTGCAGAGGCTGTGAGTGCTGTGCACAGCCAGAGGTAGCCTTGGAAAGGAATAATTCCTCCTCTCCCAGGGACAGGGGAGAGACAGGGATACCCGATTTTTAAACAAGGTGGGTAAATGTCCATGTGGTTGCTGCAGCTGTCTGCACTAAATTTAGAATAAATTACTAGATTTTGGTGTTATGGTCGTACATACAACATAGAGCTGAGCGAGCACCTGGGAAGGAGGTGTGAGCCTGAGCTGGAGCTGCCCAGTGGTGAGGCTGGGAAGGCAGCCTGAAGCCAGGCGGGGAGCTATGAGAAGTTTTTCATTACCTTCTACTCCCCAAAGATCCTCAGTGTTCAGGCTTTATGAATCTACTACAGCTTTCTACTCAGAGACAGGGAAAGTAATTTTTATAGATATGCACAGCCCAGGGAAGTAATCAAGCACCAGCCTTAATAAATAGGCTTAAGTAGCTTTCTTACTCAGAATCATCACAACCATGTACATATGCAAACTAAGCATTACTTCCATTTTCACAGAGTACTTACAAGTTCAGGAATTGTTATTAGAGCCTTTTTTCCTAACCATGTTTATTTTATCTTGGATCAGTTGTTGCCCTGTGTCCCGCTAATTTTGAATCACTCAACTGTAAATACATGGCAATAATACAGCAATTGCAAAGTAAATCCACTGTGATTATCCTTCTTGATAATTAATTAAACTAAAAAATTTCTTAACATGGTTTCATATTTTATAAGTATAATTTTTAGGAGTGGGATTCATTATCTATATTTCATTTAAGCTATGATAATTTTCACACAGTAGTTAACCTTCCAATTACCTGATTTAGTTAAAATTATAACCATCAAAAAGCATATGTGGTATAATTAGAGCCATTTTAGAGTTATTGCAAAGACGAGGTAATAAATTATCCTCCATGTCTACTTAGAACAGTACAAGGAATACCAGGATTAATTTTCAGCAAGTGAGATTTAGGTTAGGCTTTAAATAGAGCTTTGTAGTACTGAGCATGGTTAGCATGGTTAGCAGTAAAAAAAAAAAAGCAACAAAAAACTCTCTTTACTTTCTATCACTGGAGTTGTCAGGTTAGACAAATGTGTTGTTAGCAGATGAGAGGTAGCACAGCCTCTCTTAAGGGATTGCACCGAGCCCTCTAGGAATCCCTCTCACCCCATGTTCAGTGCTTTTCTATTTTTGCTTCGAATTTTCAGTATAGTTTTCATCTTTTTTACAGTTGTTTTTCAAAGTTTTTTAGGAGGGTTCATTGTGCTTTTTCTTTATCAAGCATTTTCTCAAGACATATTTATGAATAGCAACAGATTCTTGAGAACAGGACAGGTGGTGCTTGGGTTTCATTTATGTGGAAATATTGAGAATGGAAATTTTCAGTGGTGTTCCTGCTTAGGGAAAGACATTTCTCAGAAACACTATTTTAATGGGGAGTTTCACCTGATCTTTTAACCTTTTTACTTCAGAGATGGGCAAAAAGTGTGGAGGGCTTTTGCCCTAAATATAGTTGACATTGTGTTTACTCAGGACGGTCTTACTGAGAGCTTCATTCAGAGTGGGAGCACTTAAAGAGTCAGTCAGTGTCCAAAATATATACTCATTATTATTGAAGATACTCATATGTTCAGAGGATCACTTTCCAGGTTGCTTATTTTCCCCCAGGCAGTATCTTTCACAAGAAATATATTGTCCTCCTCTCCTCTCCTCTCCTCTCCTCTCCTCTCCTCTCCTCTCCTCTC